>PISX010010989.1:0-67592 GCA_004024625.1 Mellivora capensis | reverse complement strand
GAGCCCCCAGACAAAAGCCACCTGGCATTATCTCTGAGGAGCCTTTGCCTTGGCTGGGAATGGCCTGTGGATGAGCCCCAGGGGGTCCGTGAACTTCAAGAAATCACATGAAAATGTGCATCTACAGATTTGGGGGGCAGGTGGAGAGGTCCCCTGGGACTTTCAATGGGGTCCTGGGCCCAAAAAATGGCCCCGAGAACCATTAGGCTAGAGCGGTAACTAACTCTCCAGTTTTGGAGCTGAGCACCAGCCCCTCCCACAGGTCCCCCAAAGGGATCCTCCTCCACCCCCGTCCCTCTGTGCCTTTGCTCTCCACGCCTCTCCCTGCAATGCCCTCCCTCCAGGTGAACTTTTCCTCTCCCTTGTAGGTCCAGATCTCACCCAGCTCCCCCCAGAGGCCTTTTCCAACCCCTCCTATCAAACACACATCTACCTCCAGGGGCCACGGACTCGATCACCCACTCAACAAATACTGAGCCTCGCATCAAAGTGGGCATTGGCAGAAACGACTCAGCCCCGGACGCCGTCCCACAGGAGCTTGGCGGTCTAGCGGGGACACAGAAGTGCAGGCAGACACAGGCTGATCCCGGGCAGGAGGGGCTGACCGAAGTAGGGACCTTGCTGAGAGAGAAGAGAGTGGGTGAGGACCGGCCCACAGAGCAGGCAGCAGGGAATGGGGAGGACAGAGAAAGAAGTGTAAAAAGGTGAGGTCCATCTGGGGAAACTAAGAGCTTTATTTTGTTTGCGTTCTTTTATCCCCCTGCGTGCTGCGTACGGACCTACGTTTTCTGGCTACCGCCTGAGCTCCTGGAGGACAGAGCTGCTGGATTCACCTCTGCCAGGAGAAGACGGGCTGCGGGCTGGACAGATCGGGAAGGAGCAAGCAAGGGGTATGTAGCCGGCTCAGCTTGTCTGAGGGCTGACCAGCAGTTCCCTTTCTGAGGTCCTCAAAAATCAGCCCGCGGGACGCCTGGGTGGCTCAGTGGGTTAAGCCTCTGCCTTCAACTCGGGTCATGATCTCGGGGTCCTGGGATCGAGCCCCGAGTCGGGCTCTCTGCTCGGCGGGGAGCCTGCTTTGCCCTCTCTCTCTGCCTGCCTCTCTGCCTACTTGTGATCTGTCTGTCAAATAAATAAATAAAATCTTAAAAAAAAAAATCAGCCCCCTTTCGAGAAGCAAAGATCACATGGTGCACACGCTTCGATCATTCTTTTTTTTTAAGATTTTATTTATTTATTTATTTATTTGAGACACAGAGAGAGAAAGAGAAAACACAAGCAGAGGGGAGGGACATTGGGAGAGGAAGAAGCAGGCTCCCCGCTGAGCAGGGATCCCAGGATCCCTGGATCATGACCTGAGCTAAAGGCAGATGCTGAACCAGCTGAGCCCCCCAGGCGCCCCCTGCTCTGATCATTCTTTCTAGGATTCCTGGAAAGAAGAGCCTTTGTTTCTGCTGAGATACCAGTTAAGAGCTGGCGGGTTTCATCAAATATCACGTCACCAGCAAATGTCAGTAGTAAATGATTAATTTATAGCAGGAACACAAGCATGGACGTTATCATAATGTCCACACAAGGATACCGGTGACCACCGTGGGGCTCATACAGAGGAGCCAGGGCTCTGGACCATATGTCAGGCTGCAGGCCCTGCTCTCCTGTTGCCCCTTCCCCCCTCTCATGCTATTTCTCTCTCTAATAAATAAATATATATTTTTTAAAGACAGAGGGTACCTGAATAAGTTGGGTAAGCATCTGCTTTCAGTTCAGGTCATGATCCTGGGGTCCTGGGATCGAGCCCTGCATCGGGCTCCCTGCTCAGTGAGGAGTCTGCTTCTCCCTCTCCCTCTCTCCCAGTTTGTGCTCGCTCGCTTGCTCTCTCACAATCTCTCTCTCTCTCAAATAAATAAAATCTTAAAAAAAAAAAAAAAAGAACTACAACAGCCTGAAGAGGAAGTCTAGTAAACCGTACCTTCCTTCTAGAAACTGCAGGGTGCCAAGGGCCGCAGGGAGACCCCACGACAGCTAGGAGAAGCCTAGGAGAAGCCCAGGGCTCTGGCCCTCGCTCCAGGGTCATACCCCAGGCCTTGGCATTGCCATTTCTGCAACTCTTCATCATCTCCCCTCCTGCTTCCCAGCTCACCCCCTCGACTGCCCTGAAGCAAACAGTCCCCAGTCCCAACAGAGGACACAGCGTGCAGCAGCCCTCCGCTGACACTGCCGAAGCTGCGAGAGTACATCCCATGGGTGGCACAAACCTAGGTGTGCCAGGCTCCGTGCTGGGTGCTGGGGGGCTGTGCTGGGGCGAACAAGACAGACGCAGCCGCAACTCTCGTGGGATCGGTGGTCTCCCAGGAAGCCGATCTACTAAGCACGGGGATGGAGTGCTACGGGACACACAGCAGCAGCTGCTCCTGCCTGAAGGTCAGGGAAGGGCAAGCCGAAGTGAGGCAGGCAAAGAGGGGAAGAATGTCCGAGGCCGACGGCGTAAGAGTCCAGGCTAAAGCCAGGGGCACAAGGTGGCAAGTGCTGAGACCAGAGGGAGAAGCCAGGCTTGATCACACCAGCCCTTTCAAGCCAGGCTAAGCTGCCGATGTGTTAAGGAAACAGGGACTTCTTGAAGAGTGAAGCAGGGGAGCGAGCGATCGGATTTGTCCTTTGGAAAGATCTCTCTGGCAGCAGCTTGGAAGAGGATGGGAGGCAAGCAAATACAGGAAGAGCAATAGGCTGGGAGTGCAACTGGAGCTGCATGTGCAAGGACCATGGCCTTGAAAGAGAGCCAGCAGCAAAATGGAGAACAGCAAAAGCCGGGATTTTGGACTGGCATGGGGCTGGGATACAAGCTGCACTTCCCAGCCTCCCCTGCAGTTAGCTGTGGCCTCATGACTAAGTCTCGCCAATGGGATTCAGGTGGAAGGGTGTGGCACTCTCCAGAAGCCTCTACTAAGGAGAGTGCCCTTGATCACCCTGTCCATCTACCTTTCTGCTAACCAGGAAGGTGGCTGTGATGGCTGGATCCAGCATGGCCATCTGGGACCATGTGGTAGCCTAGAGAATGAAGCCCACACATGGTAGAGCAACAAGACAGCAAGAGCTGGGCCCTTAGGGATTGGGGGCTGGGGGGTCGGTCCTAGGGGACCACTCTCTGCTGTGGTTGTCACTTAGGAGAAAACTAAAATTCCATCCTGTCTGGCAACTACCATGTTGGGCTTTCTATCCTTTGAGCCAAACTTATGCATAATTGATGGAGAAGCAGCAGCAGAATCAAGATATGCTTCGGGGGAGCCCGACAAAACTCAGTAATGGCCCAGATCTTGTAGGGGAGGGAGCCCAAGGAATCAAGATCGCTCCTGGGCTTCTGGGCTGCACAACCCCGTGCAGGGACGCAGGGACGGCAATGCCATCTGCTGAAACGGAAATGCTTGGGCGAGAGCAGGTTAGAAGAAGAAACAAAAGAGTCCAGAGCCAAGTGAGGGACGTGAAGAATTCCGAGAGGAGACACGTGCTTGGCTTGAAACCCCACCCAATGCTCCCTATTCTGTCCGAACACATGGAAACACACACAGCAGCACAGAAAGGAGAAATGGCTTAGGAGCTGGAAGACACAGATTCTGTTCCTTCACTGCTTCCCACGCAACCTTGAATGACTCACACTTATCATCCTGAGCCTCAGTGTTCTTATCTGTAAAATGGGATACTGCCTTCCTTGCTTCCCTCAACGGGTCATTGGAGGATGGCATTGCCATTTCTGTAACTCACACCATATGGGAAAGTACTATAAAGTACCCCCCAATTAAGGGCAGTAAATAAACATGCAGGTAATACACTGCTGGCGAAGAGTTTAACCCCCTGGGACGGTAGTCTGCCCAGAGCGGGGCTCAGGCTTGCTGGGACAGATCTGGAGTCCTGTCAAGGGACGTTTATGGCCGACAGGACTTGGTGATGGTGGAGGGTGGTGGAGCCCCAGCATGTTCCCTGCCCCACCGCCTGCTGTGGGGGCCTCTGCCTCAGTTTCCCCATGCAACCAGACCCAAATTCTCCCCCCAATTGGCCCTTTCCGCTCTCCTCCTATTGACTGGACCCTAACTCCCAGCTTGCCACCTCCTGAGACTCCTGCCACGCCTCCTCAAGGAGAATGAGCCCAGAGGTTCCCTCAGGCCTCAAATGCTTGCCAGAGCCCTGAGCGCACCAGGGATCCGGCCCAGGGCTATTGGCCTGTGGGCGCCCCCCACCCCACACCTCTGCCTGCCTACAATGACCTTATCCACTCTCCTCTGCCAGACCCATTCCTCCTCATTCTATGCTCTGAGGAGCCCCCCAGGAAGGGATCGCCTGCTTGTGTCCCCACCGTCTGCTTCTACCTACAGCTCTCCTCACATGGTTGGTACGATGCCTGCCTGGCATGTGGCCTCCACCCAAGACTGCACATAAAGGCACGGAGCATATCTTGTCATCTCACAGTGCCAGCTGGGCCTGGCCCAGGGCCTGGGACTCCTGAGCCACCGCAGATGCCCAGTACCCAGTGAAGAGATGGACGGTGGGCTGGCCAGATGGATGAACAAATGGAAAAAGGCCCATCAGCACTCTCCCAGCTCAGGACCAGTCTGCCAAGCTCCTCGGGACCCTGCATTTTGGGTGCCCAGCCACTCCTCTCCCTTTATGCCAACCAGCCCTGCCCCTGGGTTCCTACCCTTTCCTTCAAGCCCGCGGGAGACCCAGCATGCCCGGAAAAGTGACCACTGTCCACCCAACACACTTTCTTGAACAAACCTTGGCCAGCCCCTACAAGGGCAGTCACGCCCTTAAAGACCCAGGGTTACAGGTGAAGCCTGGACTCTACCCGATTTGACCCTGCGAGCTCTCCTGTCTTTCCTCCTTCCCTCCCTCTGCAGGGGCCCAGCCAGAGGCGGAGAAAAGCCTGGCCTTCTACCCTCACGCCCCTGCTGCGGGGACCCTGCTGGGCCAGAAGGTAGGATCTAGGAGGTCCCTCTCCCCACCCCCTCCCACCCTTCTCCTGAGCCCTCAGATGCTAGGCCCCAAGAAGCTGCTCTTCAGGCCAGGGACCGCCAGTCCGAGGAGCCCAAGGAAAGAAGTGTGTGTGTGTGTGTGTGCGTGTGTGTGTGTGTGTGTGTGTGGCGCAGCTGTCGACCGTCACCCACCGGAATCCACTCTGTGAGTTTCTGGGGTTGACCAGGATGCAGTCCCAGGTGCGATTGGGAATGTTCTGGAACAGAATCAGCTGCCCTTCCTCCTGAACCCGGCCACTCGGGGTGTAGTCCGCCACAGCCACCTCCTTCACCCGGAACGGGTTCGAGAACAAGTTGGTGACACTACTCAGGGTAGTGACCAGGCGCCCAAAGAACTGCATCTTCCGTTGGGCGGGGGGCTGGGCCCCGCCGCCTGCCCCCTCAGTCTGGAAGAAAACGGGGTCTCTGGTCAGCTGGGCTCGATCTCCCATGCCCACCTCAGCAAGGACAGCAGTTCCCTGCTCAGGCTCCCAGACGGCTCCCCACCAGTGCTGGTCCTCTGCTTCCGGCCAGGAGGGACCTGGAAAGGAGGGGGAGAGGGAGAGAGATGGCACTGAGTCGGGGTGAGAAGGCCTGTCGGACAGCTTCAGAGTGGCCACCATGCACGGAGGACCAGAAGCGTCCTGCTCCGGGCCAGGGTCCCCCCCAGAGCCTCAGCTTCCTCATCTGTGTGCGGACCCTATGGCTCAAGGAGACAACAGACAGGAAAATGCGGTCACAGATGATCCTGCCCCCATCCAGCAGGGTTCTTGCCAGCACTCAGAAAGCTTGGAGTAAGTCATTCCAATTCGACCAACAAAACCAGGGTCCCCTCTCGACCGGATGGATACAGCCAGGGGACCGGGATCGGCCCACACTCCCTCAGGGGCAGGGGGACCGTGGGCATGGGTCTCCCAATTTTTGGTGCCTGCTCCCACTGCTCTTTCCCAGGGAGCTCTGAAAGAACACGAAACCAGGTGCCTCGGAAATGAACGTGAACGTGAAGACTCAGCAGCAGCGAACGTGTGTGTGGATGGAAATGTTACGCTTGCAGATTCCAAGGGTCCCAGTTTCTGCTGTGGAAACTGTCCCCAGTTTGGAGGACAGAATGAGATGTCACATATTTGCCTAGGTTCCCAGAAAGCATACTGCGTTCCTAAGGCAGTGCCACCAAAGCTGGGTGACATTTAGCTGGAGGCTGCCCTCTGGCTCTACTTCAGGAAGTCACCCGCCAAAAGTGCAGCCCAGACAGAGGACAGAGCATGGAAGTGTGGGCACTCCAGAGGGGAGAGGACGTGTCAGTGGACACTTGTCACACTCTGGCTCAGCTGTTGAGATGATCAAGCTTGAGGATAAAAGGAAGAACAAGAAGCCCCAAAGAACCACCGATAGGGGCGCCTGGGTGGCTCAGTTGGTTAAGCGACTGCCTTCAGCTCAGGTCACGATCCTGGAGTCCCGGGATCAAGTCCCACATCAGGCTCCCAGCTCCACGGGGAGTCTGCTTCTCCCTCTGACCTTCTCGCCTCTCATGCTCTCTCTCACCGTCTCTCTCTCTCAAATAAATAAATAAAATCTTAAAAAAAAAAAAAGAAAAAGAAAAAGAACCACCGATAAAGGGAGGAAGGGCCAGTAATGATAATTAGACCAGGAGACCGAGTGCTTCCTGGACAGTGGGCCCTAAGGTTTACTTTACCTGACTGTCCCCTTTCAGTCTCTGCAAAGACAGAGGGCTGGAGCAAAACCGTGTTCCCATCCTCGCCAGCTGTGTGTCCTTGGGCAAGTCACTTAACCCCTCTGTGTCTCAGTTTCTTTATCTGTAACATGAGAACCACGACAGTGCCCAACAGTAGAACCTGGCAGAGAGTAACTGCTCCACAGGCATCAGGCCTCATCACTTCCATTGCCCTCCCTTTAATGCACAAGGAAACGAAGACCATGACTTAAAGAGCTCCGGAAGCATCCTAAAGCTTTGTAATGTCCTTCCTCTTATGATCAGTAGTAAGAAGTGGTGTGAGCAGACTATGAGCCTCACTGTCCCCTTTACAATGAGGACAGTGCTCAGGGCACCTGAGTGGCTCAGTCAGTTGAGCGTCTGACTCTTGATTTCAGCTCAGGTCATCTCAGCGTCGTGAGATCGAGTCCCGCATCAGGCTCTGCACTCAGTGGGGAGTCTGCTTGGGATTCTCTCTCTCCCTCTGCCCCTCGCCCTGTTCTCATTCTCTTTCACTTGCTCTCTCTAAAATAAATTTTTAAAAATGTGGACAAGCTCCCCTTTTTGGCGCTGTGAGGATTAAACGAGAACGTTCTTAAGAATGATTAGACCAGGGGCGCGTGGGTGGCTCAGTGGGTTAAAGCCTCTGCCTTCCGCTCAGCTCATGATCCCAGGGTTCTAGGATCAAGCCCCACATCAGGCGCTCTGCTCAGCACGGAGCCTGCTTCCCTTCCTCTCTGTACCTGCCTCTCTGCCTACTTGTGATCTCTGTCTGTCAAATAAATAAATAAAATCTTAAAAAAAAAAAATGATTAGACCAGGGGCGCCTGGGTGGCTAGTCAGTTAAGTATCTGCCTTCAGTTCAGGTCATGATCCTGGAGTCCCAGGATCGAGCGCACATCAGGCTCCCTGCTCAGAGGAGAACCTGCTTCGCTCTCTCCCTCTGCTCCTCCCCCTGCTCATGCTCTCTCTCTCTCTCTCTCAAATAAATAAAATCTAAAAATAAATAAATAAATAAATAAGAATGTTTAGACCTATGTCAAGTTCCTTCTTCCTTCTGCACTTGGGAACTGAGAGGACACACGCTGGGGTACCTGTGCCCCTCCCCAGAGCTGGGGAGAAGGGAGGGACCCCAAGAGAAGGCATGGGAACCGGTCCCTGGAAAAGAAACCCCCGAGATGGAAGGCATGGCACACACATCAGTGTGCCCTGTAGCAATTTTCATTTGACACAGAAACGGAAGCAACTTTGGCACCCAACATTATAGAAATTGTAAATTGGGACATGTTCACTCCAGATAGCACATGGTCACTAAAAGCTGTGACTGTGAAGGTTACGACAGCTCAGGAAGCACATAGGGGTGTTACAGACCCCGGGGCATCGAGTCCACGTTGCTCCCTGTGCTGGTTGTGGGCTTCGAGCTCAGCCTGGGAGCCCTTGACCTCCCCCTGCAGCCTCTCCCCATTGTCCCACCCTGTTATGCACAACTGCAGAAAGCACTGCTGTCCCCGCCCCCCTTCCCTCTCCACGTTGATCTGTCTGATGCGTCCTTCCTCTCCTCCATCCTCCTGCCAACCGTATACAACAAACACTCACGTGCCTCTCTGTGCTCTGGTCCTGGTCCAAGGACTTCACATACATAATCTTTTTTTTTAAGATTTTATTTATTTATTTGACAGACAGAGATCACAAGGAGGCAGAGAGGTAGGCAGAGAGAGAGAGAGAGAGAGAGGAGGAAGCAGGCTCCCTGCTGAGCAGAGAGCCCGATGCGGGGCTCCATCCCAGGACCCTGGGATCATGACCTGAGCCGAAGGCAGAATCTCTAACCCACCAAGCCATCCAGGCATCCCCACATATACAATCTTTCATCCGGACCACCACCCTGGGTGGCATGGGTGGCTCAGCTGGTTAGGTGTCCGACTCTTGATTTCGGCTCAGGTTGTGATCTCAAGGTCATGAGATGGACCCCACGCTGGCCTCCATGCTCAGCGGGGAGTCTGCTTGACATTCTCTCTCTCTGCCCCTCCCCCTGCTTGCGTGCTCTCTCTCAAATGAATAAATAAAATCTTTTAAAAAATCTGCACCACCACCCTACGAAATTGTCACATTATCCTGGTTTAACATATGAGAAAATCAAGGAAGAGAGAGGTAAATGGGCCCTACGTCACACAGCCAGTTGGGGGAAGAGCAAGAATTAGAGCCAGACACAAGGTTCTAGATCATCAGAGCCTTTTAAGGACAGGTGCTCGGTCTTTTCCCCTCTGTATGCTCAACCCCGGCTCAGGCTTGGCCCACAGAAAGTCTGTTAAAACATAATTTAACTGAGGGCACCTGGGTGGCTCAGTGGGTTAAAGCCTCTGCCTTAGGCTCAGGTCGTGATCCTAGGGTCCTGGGATCGAGCCCCACATCGGGCTCTCTGCTCAGCGGGGAGCCTGCTTCCTCCTCTCTCTACCTGCCTGTCTCTCTTGCCTACTTGTAATCTGTCTGTCAAATAAATAAATAAAATCTTTAAAAAAAAAACAAACATAATTTAACTGAGTAAAAAAATAAGCAACTAAGCAAAAAAAATAAGGGTGACAAATACCAAAATACTATGAGGATATTGGGTTTATGGGCCATTTTTTTTCCTGTTTACCAAATAGTATGGAAAATGTTTCTTCTTCTTTTTTTTATGATTCTATTTGTTAAAGAATGTAAGAGGGTAAACTGAGCCCCTGGGCCCACAGCTGAGGAGATGGAGGCCACAGGGTGAGGACCGGACCAGCTTAGGAAAGGGCACAGACGCTTCCCAGAGAGTAGGTGGGAGGCACCGGGAGAGGCGAGGAGCTCCCGGGCACCTCCTACGGGCAGTCGGGAACACCAGCACCTATGAGCCCACGTGGGGTTAAGGGGAGAGTCACCGTGGGGTTCCAGCTGGATGGAAGGAAGACATCCCGCCCCAGAGGACAGACACCTTGCCCAGGGGCCCAGGCCAGCGGCTTCGGGCTGCCTCCCACACCTGGAAGGCAGCCTGGCCACCAGGTCCGGCTCCCTCCCAGCCTTCCGGGGTGGGCGTGAGGGTGAGATGACACAATGGAGGGAAAGTGTCCAGGGCACTCGCTGGCCAAATGTGGGCACACAAACAGTGGCCATTGTTATCACAAGGTGGAAGAAAGGAAATGGACCCCCCGGGCCACATCCTGGAACAATCGCAACAGAGCAGCCCGGAAAGCGGCAAGTGAGAAGCAGACAGAGCGCATGCTCGTGCTTCCTTCTCGCCACTGTGCTTTTCCTCCCGTCGCACCCCTGACCTTCTTTCCAGCACAGCTGCGGGGGCAGGGGGGGATGCTCAGCTGGGGAGTAGCCCCCTCCCTCCCGGCTTCCTCCTCCTCTCGCTTCTCACAGCCCCTTGCCCTTGACCTCCCCACAGGGTCAACGCTTGCTTTTACCTGCTGAGAACTGTCCTCTGGGGCTCCTCACCTGGGCTTGCTCTCTGCGTGGGGATGACGCAGGTGACACCAAGGTCACGTGACAGAGGCTGTCCGCTCCTGGGCACCGGAGGCTTTGAGCAACTCTTGGAGGCCTCACCCAGGAAAGCCACAAACCCAAGAGCTTTGCAGTGAGGGGGACGCTGACAACTGTGCCTGTCTGCTCCTGCAGTTTCCAGGTGTCCCACTGTGTCTGCCCTACAGGGAGGCCGGAGATTTCTGGCCTGTTCTCCTTACTTCTGCTCCCCCGTCCCCTGTCAAAGCGCCCCCCGTGCCTGCCTGCTTGATTCCTTCAGGGAAGGCTGAGGAAGCTGCTGCTGGGGAAGGCAGCCCTCAAAGGGAGGAGCGGGCAGGCAGGAAGGACAAGCCTTAATGTCCCCACTTTAGAGACGAAGTAACTGAGGCCCAGAAAGGCCTCAGACTGTGGGTGTTGGAAGGGCAAGTTCAAGTGGGACATGTTGATAGCCAGCAAAAAAACTAAACAGAAAAAAGAAGCAGTACGGGGCCAGAGGGAGATGGGAACCCACACGTGGCATCTGGTGAGTCCCCAGAAGCGGCTGGTTGGGTTCATAAAATGAGTAGTGCCAGGGGGACCCAAACCCAGTTCCCCGTCCCCTTGCGGGAAAGAGTCAGGCAAGGATGGCTGCACGGGGTGACTCTTGACCCGAATGTTGCAGTGGGGACCCGTGCCACAGATGGAGCCCCACAGATGAAGTGAAAGAGAACGTAAGGGTGGGCATGGGGCCAGGAGCCCGTAGGACCTGGCCGGGAATGAGCATTCTCCTCGGGCTCCGGCAGCCCATGGGACTTGTGGGCACCGCCATGACCCACGTGAATACTGGTCACCACGGAGCCACCCTGCCGCATTTGCTTTAGAGCTGTGCCCCGGGCCAGCCTGTGACCTGGGCACATTACGATGAGTTTGCCGACGTAGTTACAAGCTCAACAAGCACGACAGAGGGGGCACCTGGGTGGCTCAGTGGGTTAAGCCTCTGCCTTCGGCTCAGGTCATGATCTCAGGGTCCTGGGATCGAGCCCCGCATCAGGCTCTCTCCTCAACAGGGAGCCTGCTTCCCGTCCTCTCTCTGCCTGACTCTCTGCCTACTTGTGATCTCTCTCTATCAAATAAATAAATAAAATCTTAAAAAAAAAAAAAAAGAAGAAGAAGAAGCGCAACGGAGGCTGAGAAATGTGTGTCTGGTTACTGGGGCGATGGGGGAGAACCCCGTCCTCAGATGTCTGCTTCTACCATGGCCATGAACTCCCTGAGAGACCCCAGGCATGTCTCAAGCAAGAGAGGAAGCCCAAAGCTGCCAGGCGCTGGGCCCCATCCCCCCACCTCCTAGAGAGAAGCCCTGAATTGTCAAACCTTCTGGCCTGTCCTCCCTGGAACATCCTCCCCCGCCCCCCTTCACTCCCATCTCCATCAGAGCTTCTGCTTGTCCTTCAAGGCCCAGCGGCGTCCCCCTATGGAGGCTCAGAGCCCCAGACTGGTCCCTCCGGCAATGCTCCCAACTGGCATTAGACCCTTCCAGTCCACAAGCACCCTTGAGAGCCAAGTCCACCATCCACCCCTGACAAGCCCTCTGTGCCTACACAAATCGGATGCAAATCGGATGCTTCCACTTGCCCCGTGGGTCTGCATCACCTTCCAGAGAGAGCCCAAGCTCAAGGGCAGGGAGGCAAGCGTCCACATGACTGGGCCAGCCCACCTCCTGCTCGCCTACTCCAGCCATGCTGCACCGAGACCTCCCAGAACATCCCACTGTCACACCTCCACATACCTGGCAACCCTCCTGCCTACACCGTGCTCCCCACTTCGCTCAGCGGTCCCACTGTCAGACAAACGAATAAACACTTCCTGTCCTTCAAGAACTGGCTCACGGGCCACCTCACCTAAGAATCCTACCCTGTGGGCCTCCTGGGTGGCTCAGTCATTAAATATCTGCCTTCGTTCAGGTCATGATCCCCGGGGTCCAGGGATGGAGTCCCACATCGGGCTCCCTGCTCAGTGGGGAGACTGTTCTCCCTCTGGCTCTCTCTCTCTGTCTGTCTCTCATGAATAAAATCCTAAAAAAAAAAAAAAAAAAATCCTATCTTGTGCCTCCCTCCTCTCAGCCCTGCCCAGCGGCTCCCCCAGAGGAGCATTTGTCCTGTGATAATCATGGTGCATCTGTTGGTTTGAGTCGGCCCCCTCTTAATTTCTTTCTTTCTTTTATTTTTTTAAAAATTTATTTATTTGTCGGGGAGAGAGGGGGAGAGAGCGAGCGAGCACAGGCAGAGTGGCAAGCAGAGGCAGAGGGAGAAGCAGGCTCCCCGCCGAGCAAGGAGCCTGACGTGGGACTCGATCCCAGGACGCCAGGATCATGACCTGAGCCGAAGGCAGCCGCTTAACCAACTGAGCCACCCAGGCGTCCCTCTTAATTTATTTCTTAACACGAGCACATGGCATGCTGTTCCTGATGAATTAGTGACTATTTAAGAAATGGTTGGTGAATGAATGAGGGCAAATTAATAAGCCTGGGAAGCCCATGGGGCCGTCACCGCCGAGGCCCCTCCCCTCCTCTCTTACTCTGTGGCAGGTGGTAAAAGGCCGAGCACCCTATTCCCCACCCACTCTGGGCTGCCCAGCACACCACCACCGTGGAAAGGCTCAGAACATCTATGGGGCACCTGCTAGGCTTTCCGAGTGGCACTGAGCTACGATCTGGAAAGTCTGGATTTACACACCTGAAGCTCATTCAGGCTCTAAGCTGGGACACCCTGCAAGCCCTGTGCTTCACTCCTGACAAAGCCCTGCTGGAGGGGCAGGCCAGCTGCCCCTGGCAGTGCGTGACAGGATCCCTCCGGCAGCCAGGCCAGGAAGCTGACCTCACGAGACTGGCCTCGTGGGGGATCCTGGGAGCACACACAGAACCGCTCAAGTTGGGAAGCAGGCTTCCCGAGCCCCGGCTGCTTACGACAGGATGTCCCATGACTGGAACAATTGGCACAGGCCAGCGATCCCCTCCTGTGCAGCTCAGGTCGCCCCCATCCATGGCCCTGGCAGGATCACCGGGCACCCAGGCCGGGCCTGAGCACCACCGCCTTCCTTCTTTCCTTCATCCCCACCAGCCGCGCCTCTCAGCACAGGAGCACTTCACCACACGCTTGCCTCGGCCCTCTCACAAGACCACCCGGCTCTATGGTTGGCCCAGGGTTCCCCCATCTGTTAGCCGTCCCGAAGCTCATCCCGTGAGGAAGGTGTGGGTGTTATCCCTGTCTGGCACAAAGGGAAACTGAGGCCCAGAGAAAGGACGTGGGAGACCCTGGCTGCTGGACTCATGGCTTCTTCCGACTCCTGAACTGCACTAGGAAGAGGGCCTGCAAACAGTAGGTGCTCAATTAGTGCATAAGATAAGACTGGATTTGGAAATAGGGCTTAGGTCAAATGTCCTTTCCATTCCCCCACCCAAGCTCTGGACCTACAAAGCTGCCTCTAGAACAAAATGTTCCTTCAAATGTTCTCTCTGACCCCAGTTCATCCCAAACTTGTGCCTAATGTGAGCGAGGAATGGGGAAGGGCTTGCCCCCATCACTTTACACACAAGACAACGCGGCTACATTCACCCAGCACCCACTGAGCACCTGGCACCTCACCAAGTGTCTGAGGTAATTACCACATTTAATCCTCAAAACACTCCTATGAGAAGGTGTACTTCCACCCACATGACACGCGGGAAACTGAGGCACAGGAGCTTACGTGACTTGCCAGGGTCTGAACCCCATTAGTTAGCCTCTGGAGCACCACCTCAACATCCTCAAACTGCCTTCAGGAGAAAGCCTGAATGGCAAGTGGCTGAGAGGCTTGATTTTCAGCCTCCCGTCCTCCAAAAAGCTAAGGCACCCACCTAAAAATGCACTGCTATTCATATGAGCCGGAGGAAAATGCCCTTCAAGAAAGGAATAGGTGTCTTTTTCATTTGCCCTGCTTAGCGGGACCACAGCTGGTGGCACATCATCCCAGACATGTTGCTGAAGCTTCCAAGGACGGGAGATGCTGATAACGTGAACAGATCATTGGGCTCGTGCCTAAGGAACAGGGTGGCCCATTTTATGAATCAATTTATGATTCACTCTATAAATATTTATCAAGGACCTACGGGGGGGGGGGGGAGGTGCCACAAGCATTGTTCTAACTGCTGAGACTCCACTAATCAACTAAACAGACAAAAATCCCCGCCCTCAGGGCGCCTGGGTAGCTCAGTGGGTTAAAGCCTCTGTCTTCAGCTCGGGTCATGATCTCAGGGTCCTGGGATCGAGCCCCTCATTGGGCTCTCTGCTCGGGGGGGAGCCTGCTTCCCCCTCTCTCTCTGCCTACTTGTGATCTCTCTCTCTCTGTCAAATAAATAAATAAAATCTTTGAAAAAAAAAAAATTCCTGCCCTCCTAGATCTCCTACTTTATCGAGGGCTCTAAATACTAAAGAAGATCAAAAGGCAAAGCATATCCGTAGGTTCAGATACCGGGTAGATGCTGAGAAGAAAAGGGAACCAAAGAAGGGGGATCAGAAATGCTGAGGTAGAGACTCAAATTTTAGACAGGGTGATCAGGGAAATCCTGACCAAGAACTTGACCTTGAGTCAAGACTAAAAGTAAATGAGGCCAAAACCTGTACGGATATCTAGGTGAAGAAATGTCCAGGTAAAGGGAAGAGCAAGTACAAAGGCCCTTGGGTTGCAGCATGACTGATGAGTTCCAGGAACGGCAAGGATGCTGGAGACCACTGGACACCGGGGAGGTCAGAGAGGTAACACAGGGCCAGGCGCTTATAAATGAGAGAAGCCATTGCAGGGCCTGGAGCAAAGCCGCGAAGTTAACAAATCACTGGCCAGATGAGGAGTGTAGAGAGGCTGCAAGGGTAATCTGACGGCTTCAGCCAGAGCAACTGAAAGAATACTACCATTTCCTACTAAAGACAGGAAAGCAAGTGGGAGGGACAGACACTGGTGGAAGGGGCAGAGGGATTGAAGGGGACATATATTAGAAACTTAATTCGAAATACCTTTAACTTTGAAATGCCCTTTTTGAGGTGTTGAGCAAGCAATTCTATAAGTGAGCCTATCATTCAGGGGAAAGATCTAGACTGGACTGGAGATATAAATTTGGGAGTTGTCAGAGAAGAGATGGTATTTAAAGCTATGACATCGGATGAGGTCACCCGAAAAATGAGGATCGACTAAAATGAGGGAGAGAGAGAGAAGAGCCATGTTAGGCATGGACCTATTAAAAATGTTCCTCCAGGGACCACCCTCTACAAGGAGAAGTTCTAACAAGGTCTCCTCTTCACTACGGCCCCCTCGCCCCTTCCGCATACACACTCACAACACATGTGCAAACATGCGCACACACAGCACTTTCTCTGTCTCTTGATGATGTCATTCTGCTGAGCGAGAAGGAAATTCTCATCGAGGATACTGTCCCCTAATGAGAAAGTAATCTGTGGAAGGGAGAGAAAGTGCAGCAATGAGTCTAAGCAATCACATGGGCTCTACTGTTTGTAGGTGACCTCAGGAAACTCATTCACACTCTTTCTTAAGTTAAATAGGAATAACATTGGCTACATCCATGGGTATATTTGTTAAATAAATGAGGAATGAATGAGTGGTAAAAGCAACATACCTACAAAAGAACCTGACTCAGAGCAGATGATTGATAAATACTGTCAAATGCGAAGTGCAGACAGTGGTCCTTCTACCTGTCTTTCCCTCTTTTGTCATTTTATCCCTTTCCCTTTCCTGGCTGGGACACAACAGTAAAACCACACATTTGTATGGGACCATGCTGGTTTCAAAGCTCTGCCTTCTGCAATTCTTTTTTTTTTTTTTTTTAAGATTTTATTTATTTATTTGTCAGAGAGAGAGAGAGAGAGAAAGTGAGCACAAGCAGACAGAGTGGGAGGCAGAGAGAGAGAGGGAGAAGCAGGCTCCCTGCCGATCAAGGAGCCCAATGTGGGACTCGATCCCAGGATGCTGGGATCATGACCTGAGCCGAAGGCAGCCGCTTAACCGACTGAGCCACCCAGGCGTCCCTGCCTTCTGCATTTCTTTCCAAATTTTCAACCTCACAGCAGCCTTATGAGGGCAGGAAATATAATCCCCCTGCCACGGACCAAAAAAACTGCAACCTGGGACAAAAAACAGCCTCCAAACTCCAGGAACATTTTAAGGCAGAGACAATAACAAAAACACCACATACAGCCCAAGGGTGGAGCACCTGTGTTGCCAAACCAAACCTGCCTAACATCCTGTTGGGTGGGAAAAAGGGCAGGTGAGGGAAAGACCCAGAAGCTCAGGGGAAGGGAAGGTATTTGTTTGGGGTCACATGAGTAGTCCATTAAAAAAAAATGGGCACAGATCCCTGAGCCCTGTGCCCTCCTTGTCCCACACCCACGGACCTGCCCATCCTAGTCACATGGTCAAACAGGTTATGCCTTCCTGGTCACCAGCTTCCAAGCCATCTCTGGGCACAGAATTGGTGGGTTGGGAGACGCTGGGGTGAGGAGACTATGGGAAAGAGGGAGCATGGTTGGGTGCAGGCACAGATGAAATCTGAGGCACATGAGAAACAACAAGTCTCAGAGAGAAGCAGAAAGATGGAAATCAGAAAGCGGGGAAAGTAAAAAAAAAGAAAGAAAGAAAGAAAGAAAGAAAGAAAGAAAGAAAGGGGGTAAAGTAGACAAGAGGGGAGACACAAAGAGAGAAATGCAGAAAACAGATAAAGTGGGGGATTAGGTGGGAATACAGAGGCAGAAAAGTCGGGAGCACGTAAGAAGGGCACAGGGAAGACACCGGGACAATCAATGCAGCCCACAGGGGAAACTGGGGGCACTGAGAGTTGGAGGGAGACGGGAAGGGGCTGACCATGGAAGTTAGGTACAGAGGGGAGACACACAAGGGAGACCGGGGTACTAAGGAGGGACCCAAGGCCGAAGCTGGCGTCCCTGGGGAGGTCACAAGTTCAAAATGAGACAAGACCTGTCACAGATGGAAGTTGGGGCGCTGGGGAAATCAAAGGGCGGAAGCTGCGGGCACTCAGAAGGTCACACAAGGGTCAATGGAGGACACGACTAACAACTGGGAAGCACAAGGGAGGTCCAAAGGAGGGTCGGGGTGGAGGCCACGGAAACTGGGGCGCGCAGGAGGTTTGGGAAAAGGCCCCCCCCCAGGCCCCGCCTCCCCTGCGCCGTCACTCACCTCAGCTTACTCAGCACTTCTATTTCCTTCTACTTCCGCAAACAAACGAAGCCGGCCCCACGTGACGGCCTGGCCACTGCTCTCCGCCAATCAGCGAAGCCCGTGCTCCGGTTGGGACTCGCGAGGGAGGCGGGGACGGGGCGCCGCCATGTTTTCTAACTGCCCAATGGAAGGGGCTTCCAGCGCCGAGGGAGGCCGGGTTTCGGTCTGGAGCCAATCCTCTGCGGCCGGCGGGGCGCGGCCACGTCTGTGCGGGGCGGAAGGGCCTCGTGCCGGCTCGTTGGCGGACATGTTGATGAGGGGCGGGAGTCTCCTCTTCCGCCTTCCACCTCCCGAAACGGTCTGGAGGCCTGGAGTCTGACCCTACTGTTCGTGACCGCTCGGCTCGTAAAGAGAAAAGTGAAACTAGCAGAGACGCCGGGCGTGGCAGGGAGGAACCTGCTTAGATTTTTTTTCCGGGGACCCCCAGATTGAGTAACTAAGAATATGGGACGCCCAGTTAAATTTGAATTTTGGCTCAACGACCAATAATTTTTTAGTTTGAATCAAAAATACAAAGTACGGTTGTGCTAAGGAAGTATTCGGCGTTAGTTAGCTGCTCTACAGCAAGCTGATCTCGGGAAGTATCCTCGCACTTTTAGGAGAAACGTGGGCAAATGACTTGGTCTCTGCGACCTCATCCTTAATAAGGACGTTGTGACCTAGCGATAAATTCATCTCTGTACCTGCACATAGTGGGATTTCAACAAATGGTCGCTATTATCATTAGTAATGCGGAGAAGGGCGCACTGGCGAGGGGGTTGTCGTGACAGCTTTGTTTCTGCGGAGCAGATCCTATCCACTAATACCGGTACAGAGCTTCACCTGTTACAAATAGTTTGATTTCACATCCATCATCCCTGAAGTGTAGTCGCTCTTGTCCGCATTTCACATGTGAGGAGACTGTTCCTTAAACTAAGATTTGAATTTTGCTCAAGAGTTTGAGCTTTGAGTTGAGAGAACTGGGTGAAGACTCTGACTTCTCGCTGAAAATATTTTGCCCTCCACACCCCAAACAAGTGAAGTTAGGGCAATGGTTATCAGGGAGCTTGCAAAAGGCCAGGCATTTCACCCTCTGCCGAGTAATCTGACCCAAGTCTTCAGCAAACACCCCGGTATCCACAGTGGATCTGCAGGACAAGTTTGGCAACACAGACACACAACTGAATCTGAAATGCAGAAAAGGCTGAGGGAGGCTGGATCAATCATTAAAAACCCTCAAAGATCCATGAAAGAAATTTAATCTCGGGAGCTCGTGAAGTTGAGTGTCCCTGCCCTAAGTATTTCTGGTGAAAACTGTGAAATGAGTGGATAAAGCAAGAGATGAGGGTTAGGGGATTGTTAGGAAGCACTGAATGAGCAAACAATGGGAAGGGTGGAGGCAAATAAGTATGCTGGGATGAGCTCTGTTGGCTTTCTGTTGGATTTTTGCATTGGAGCAGTTCAAGTCCAAGAGCTTCTCTGGAGGGGTTGTGCCAGAAACATCTCAGAGGGGTTTACCTGTAGCTACAAACATCTCAGAGCAAAATGTCTGCTTTCTAGGAGCCCAGAATCCAGAGAGTCAGACTAGACCAAGCCCCCACCCTCATAGCTGGATAGAAATTTAACTAACTGGGGTGTCTGGGTAGCTCAGTCGGTTAAGCGTCTGACTCTTGGTTTTGACTCAGGTCATGACCCCAGGGTTGTGAGATCCAGCCCCGCGTTGGCCCCATGCTCAACCTGCTGGGAGTCTGCTTCAGATTCTCCTTCTATCCCTCCCCCTCCCTCATGCTTATGTGTGCATGTGCTCTCTCTCATATAAATAAATCTTTAAAAAAATGAAATTTAACTAGTTGACACACTAATGGTGCAGTTTACATTCTTACTTTGTTGGATCCTCACCAAAATGTTGAGAAGTAGGACTCTTTCCCCCCACTTTATTGTGGAAGAAACCTACAGGTTCTGCAATGGAAAATGATCTCCAGAGTCACATGTCAATAACAGGCAGGACCACGGGGACCTGGGTGCCTCAGTCGGTAAGCATCAGCTTTCAGCTCCGGGCATGGTCCTGGGGTCCCGGGATCAAGCCCCATGTTGGCCTCCCTGCTCAGTGGAGCCTGCTTCTCCTTCTCCCTCTGTCCTTCTCCCCCTCCTCCCACTGGTGCTCTCTCTCTCTTAAATAAATCTTTAAAAAGTAATAATAATAAATAAAAGGCAGAATCAGAATTGGGACCTGCCTCGTCTTTTCTTTCCCTGCTCCACAGAAGTCCCCACTGTGTGCCAAGCAATATTCTTGCTGCTGAGGAAACCACAATGAACAAAACAGACAAAAAGCCTTGCCCTCCTGGTGTTCATAGTCTTGTGGGGGAAAGAAAGATGATAAACAAGATCAAGTCAAACATAGAGTGTGTTTTGCTAAAGTCTTTGGGCGAAGTGTTGTGATATTAGCATCCTTTTTTTTTTAATCTTTTTTTAAAAATTTTATTTATTTATCAGAGAGAGAGAGAGAGAGAGCACGAGCACAGGCAGACAGAGTGGCAGGCAGAGGCAGAGGAGGAAGCAGGCTCCCTGCCGAGCGAGGAGCCCGATGTGGGACTCGATCCCAGGACGCTGGGATCATGACCTGAGCCGAAGGCAGCTGCTTAACCAACTGAGCCACCCAGGCGTCCCATGATGTTAGCATCCTTCTTTCAAAGAACCTTGAGTGTGGAATCTGGGGTTACCTGTACAAGTGCCCTTGCACTGGTCTTGCGTTTTGTATATTTGAGCATTTTTATCATTGAAAAGTTGGGGGGAAAGTACAGTATGGTAGAGGATGATAAAAAACAAAACAAAACTATGGAATAAAAGCAAGGGGGAAAGATGGGGGTGGGGTGCGGTTTTTAAACAGAGTGGCCAGGGACGCCTGGGTGGCTCAGTTGGTTGAGCAGCTGCCTTCGGCTCAGGTCATGATCCCAGCGTCCTGGGATCGAGTCCCACATCGGGCTCCTTGCTCGGCAGGGAGCCTGCTTCTCTCTCTGCCTCTGCCTGCCACTCTGTCTGCCTGTGCTCGCTCTCTCGCTCTCTCTCTCTCTGACAAATAAATAAATAAAATCTTTAAAAAATAAATAAATGAAGTGGCCAGGGAAGGGCTCACTGAGAAGGGAGGTGTTTAAATAAGGGCCTGAGGGAGGCCAGGGAGTGAGCGTGGGAAAGAGGGTTCCTCAGGGAAGGAATGGTAGGAGCAAAGGCCTTGAGGCAGGAGTCTCCATGACTAGTGTCAGGATAAGCAAGGAGGCTGTGGTGCCTGGAGTAGCATGATAGAGCAGGAGCAGGGTAGGCGATGAATTCAAAGGGCTTTCAGGGCCTGCCGCACATTGTGGCTCATTCTAAAACGTTGGTTTTCATTCTGAGGGGAATGGGAAGTCATGGGAGGTTTTTGAGCAGAGTGAGCAGATTGGATTTGCAGGTTAACAGATCCTACCTGTTTGGTAGAAATAGACTGTAGAATCATTACGGTTGGGCGTTGTGTCACCATAAAACTCACAAGGTACAGAAGGCATTGCCAAAACTTGGTCTGTGGGAAGCTGTGTGAGATGACTCCTGAACAGGGGTGGGCACCCTAACCCCCCCGCCCACCAGTTCCTGTGAACAAAGCTTTCGTGGAACACAGCCACGTCATTCGTTCACACGCCTGTGCTGCCTACAATGGCAGAATCGAAGAATTATGACAGAAACTGTATGGCTCACAATGCCTAAAATATTTCTATCTGGCCCTCTACAGAAAAAAAAAATGTACCAACCCCTGCTCATAAGTTGAGTTTCAAAGGTTGCACAGGAGTCTGCCAGCTGGATTGGGAAAGTAAAAACATTCCAGGTGGAAAGAACCTTATGGGCCAAACTCCACATCACGAGACTATATGGGTTGTTTGGGGAACTACGGAGGCCAAATGTTGCTGGAATCCAGTGTGTGAGCAGGTAAGTGGGCAGTGAGCCACAGAGGCCAAGCAGGAAGGTTCTTGAGTGACAGATGGAGGATGCGGACCTTGCCCCCTGCAGCCAGTGGGAGCCCCTGTAGGGTGACAGGTCAATGATGTGGGGGAAAATCCCCTTGCTGCTGTGCTGCTGTAGAGAGGTGAGTGGAAGGCACAGAGGCCACAAGGCAGCTGTGTAATGATTACACTAATTATATGGCTTCCGATTTGAGGGAGGGAACAGCTATCAAGGCTTGTGCCCTCTGGAAAGAAATGAGAGCAGGTGACCTTGGGCTGCGAGGCATCCCAAGGAGGAAAGCCAGTCCTGGCCAGCACAAGCAGGACTTGGGGGGTCCTCCGCCTAGCTCAAGGGCTCCCAGGACAGACTGTGTGTGTCTGGAGGAGAGGCTGGTTCTCAGGGCCAGGGGGTCAGGGAAGCTTTGCCAAGAAGCTAGCCTGAACCTGGGTCCTGAAGGGTGGGGAGGGCTTGTCAAGGCTGAGTGGAGGGCATTTCAGGCAAGGATGGGGGACCTGTGCCAGGGATGGCGCAGTCCATCCTCTCCGGATGGGGTCTAACCCAGGGTTCTGGAGGTCACAGTGCACAAGGTCTTCATCCCTTTCTTCTTTCTCTGGTGCTTCTCATCCTCACTTCAGTTTCTCCAGCCAGAGCTGACGAAGCACCTAGTATGCGCATAGCTTCCCTCGTGGCAGAGCGAGGGCACTGTTCCTGCCCTTAGGGTCCGCAATTGAATACAGACGTGCCCCAGATCCACAGATAATTGTTTACGGTGAAGAAGCAGGGGACTAGAGGCAAATATGGTTTTCCCAGAGAAATCACAAAATGACACGGGATCGTGTTCCAGATTACCGGGCGGGATAGCCTAGCGAGTGTTGTAGTGACGAACCACCCCCCATCGCACTGGCTTAACACAGGCTTATGTTTTTGTTCACAATGTATGTCCAGCGTGGGGACATTTAGCAGTGGGTTCTGTTTCTCAGAGTCCCGCGGGAAGCGTCTTGTCAGATTTGGATTGGGATGAGAGGCTGGATTAGAAGGTTTGCCAGACAGACAGACAAGAGCTGGTGAGAGGGAGTGCTTAGCACCGGCTGGCACCAAGATCTTGAGAGGGACTAAGGTCCCCCAGGGAGAGGAAGAGAGGGCGAAGTCCAACACCATGAGCACCACTAATCACGGAGCTCCAGGGGAAGGAGGGGCGGAGACTGCAAAGGCGAGGGAAGCCCACGCCTTAGAAGATGAGGGAGAGAGAACCACAAGGTCAAGTGCTGTCAAAGGACAGAACAGATCAGGAGGGGAAATGGACCCAGGTTTCAGCAATAATGAGGTCCCTTCAAAGGACAGTGGAGCTGAGCCAGACTGCAGGGTGGGGAAGAAGAGGGGGCAGGGGAGCTCAGAGGTGGTGAGGCAGATTGGGCTGTGAAAGGGAAGAAAAGGCGAGCCTGGGGGTGGGGTGATGAGGAAAGGAAGGGGCAGGTGGGTTGGGGTTGGGGATCACAGTCACTTGGGGAAATGTCGGTGCTGAGAGAGAAGCAGGGAGCTGGAGGGTAGGCATGAGGGTCTGGGAAGAGGAGAGGTGGCTTTGGGACAGCGTCTGCAGGGACAGGAGAAGGGGGAAGGACAAGTGCAGAAGGTGGAGGCCAGAGGTCTCTCAGTTGGCCTCTCTTTCCTCAAGTGGAAATGAGGACAAAGCAGTGCATTTTTTTCTTCCTGCTGGACCCAAGACCCTTGCAGACAGTGGCCCAGTGCAGGGACATCTTCTGCCAGTCGCCCCCCCTCCTCTGGGGTGCCTTGGGATCTCAAAGTAGGAGGGAAGAAGAGGGGCGAGATTCTGTACAAGATCCAGCCAGAGCTGCCCCCCAGCACAAGCCGGAGTGTCCTTCAATACCCAGCAGCTCAGATGGCTCCCCAGCAAAGCCCAGGGATGATGCCCAGGAGGGGCAGAGGAGACAGCTCCGCCCATCAGACCAACCTGAGTTCAAATCCTCCTCTGCCTGGGATTGACTGTGATATTGGGCTGGTTATCTCACCTCTCAGAGTTCTGATGTCTCACCCGCAGGCGATGGTAACACCTAGCTCCCCAGACCGTGGCAATGATTAGCAGGATCGGGCACAGCACGTCCCGCAGTCCAGCAACCGGGTGCTCCCTGGGGAGCTGGGGAATCCATAAATGGGCCCGTTTCCTCTGCTCTAGAAGGAGGCTGATCATTTGTGCCCCCACTGCCCACCTGCAACAGGGAGGGCTTTTGTGGGAAGGAAAAGTTATGAAGACACGGAAATGTGATGAAAGTACAGGTAATTTGGGGGGACTGTTGGTTTATTTAGCAGGGAGAGGAAAGAGCTGGGGGAACAAACACAGCCCAGACAGGTTGTAGGCACTTAGCGTGGTGCCTGGCAACCACAAGGCATCTCAGAAGCACAGTAATAGAAGTACGACGCAGTACTAAGCTGCTGCAAGGCACGTGAGGGGTGAAGAAGTGGGAACAGAACAAGGTGCCAGAAAAGATCCCATGACATCACCCCACCCAGCAGAGAAACCCACCCCAAAAGTGGGACCTGGCTCAGTGACAGAGGGCTGCCCTGCTAAGAGGGGGGGCTAGGAAGGCCCCAGCGTCCAGGGACAGGAGCTCTTGGGGGCCTGAAAATCACATCTCAGGGCAGGAACGGCTTCCAGAGAACACCCGACCGGGAATCTCCAAGCCAGCAGTGGTCCCCTCCGCAGCAGCCCGCCTCTAGTTTACAACGCAGGACACACGGCCAAGTCAGCTTTCCTTCAAAGAAAGTTTACTGTGGTTTGAGATGGTTTCGAAATCACTGGCCTAATCCTAGATTTTCACTGCAGATGGGAAAACCGAGGCTGGGATGGAAGAATGCCCCACACGGGGATCAGCCAGGGGTGTGAATGAGCTGCAGATCCAGGCTTGGGTCAAGCCTGTCACTGTTCCTGGGCACCTACTAAGGGCTGGGGTCCCGCAGGGATATGTCTGGGTGCTATTTGGGGTTTTGGACCCCTGGCCAGATGAGCAGGGGATGAGTTGGACCAGTCAGATGTGTGTGGTACTTAGCAGGCAAAGGCACTCCTTCCCTAGAAACTGACATGGAGGCCCCGCCCTGTGGGCAGGAGGTGGGGTCTCTGGGGCAGGGGCGTGGTCAGCACTGGCTTTGTCACCTGCCCAGGAAAGAGGCAGGTTTCTCTAGGGGACTCAGGAAAATTCATCTCTCTCTCACCCAGTATCTATTGATTTCTTCTCCCACACTAGGCACTGTGCCACATGCTTTTAAGTGTGAACACATTAAATTGTTTCATAATCCATGAAACTGGCACTCTATTAGTAAGCCCGGTTTACAGAAGAGGAGAGTGAGGCTGGAGAGGTTCAGTCACTCAGCTGGTGGGGGTGGAGGCCAGGATTTGAGCCCTCAGACTACCCTGAGGGCCCCTACTTTAAAAAAAAAAAAAGGAAAATAACTTGTATTAAAATAGAAATTGCAGGAGGGGCGCCTCGGTGGCTCAGTGGGTTAAAGCCTCTGCCTTTGGCTCAGGTCATTATCCCAGGGTCCTGGGATCGAGCCCGCCCCGCATTGGGCTCTCTGCTCAGCGGGGAGCCTGCTTCCCTCTCTCTCTCTGCCTGCCTCTCAGCCTGCTTGTGATCTCTGTCTGTCAAATAAATAAATAAAATCTTTAAAAAATAAAATAAAATAGAAACTGCAGGAATGACAGAATTTCTGCAGAATTTCACCCAGATTCCCCGACTGCTAAGACTTAGTCACAGTAACTTTATCATTCCCTACCTATCTTGTTCTCAACTGTTTGAGAGTAAATTGCAGACCCCGTGAGCCTTTACCTCTAAATATCCCAACATGTGTTTCCTAAAATCAAGGACAATCTCTTACCTGACCACAGGACAACTACCCAAATCAGGAAATTAATACCCATAAGAGTCTATTAGCTAGTCGACCGACCTTGACTTGATCAGCTACCTTCACGATGTCCTTCATACCAACCGGAAATTCTGGATCCCACACAGCTTCGGTTGTCCTGTCTCCTCTAATCTGGAACAGTCCTGTCTTGGTCTTTCAGGATCTTGTCTTTTTTTTTTTTTTCCCCTCAAGATTGCATTCATTTATTTGAGAGAGACAAAAAGAGAAAAAGCATGAGCTGGGGGAAGGGCAGAGGGAGAGGTAGAGGCAGATTCTGTGCTGAGACGCAGGGCTTCATCCCAGGACCCTGAGATCACAACCTGGAGCCAAAGGCAGACTCTTAACAGACTGAGCCACCCACACGCCCCGATCTTGTCATTTTTTTAAAGCATGCAGTGCAGTTATTTTAGAGGGCTGCTCTCCGTCTGGGTGTGTCTCCCATTTCCTCACGATCACATTCACGGTGAGAGTTTCTGTCAGCTGCTCCACAGAACTGATGCTGTGTCCTTCTCCGGGCATCGTTCAGGGGACACACAAGTCAGTTTGTCCCGTTCCTGCTGATCATTTAGCCAAAGTGTTATCTGCCAGGTTTCTCCACTGTAGAAAGACTATCTTTCCATTTCCAATTAATAATTACATTTGGGGGGCGCCTAGGTGGCTCAGGTCATGATCTCATGGTCCTGGGATGAGCCCCTTGTTCGGCTCCCTGCTCAGTGGGGAGTCTGCTTGCCCCTCTCTCTCTGATCCTCCCCCTCGCTTGTGCAATCTCTCTCTCTCTCTCAGTCTTTAAAAAAGCTATATTTAGGGTCATACTTTGAAACTATCAAACTATATACATTTCTCATATTTTCATATCCATTGATGATTCTTCTTGGATCCATTATTACTAGAATGCTTGTCTAATAGTCATTTTCTAATTCCATCATTCCTTCTACTGGAAGGAGGAGATTTGTCTTCTTGTATTCATTCATTCATTCATTTATTCATTCATATTAGTATGGACTCATTGATTCTTCTCTTATTTAATGGGATATGATCCATCATTACTGTTGTTATTTTTTTTTATATTTGAATTGTCCAGTAGGACCCCCGCCCCCTTGCAAACCACGGAGCCGCCACTTTTAAAAGATTTTATTTATTTATTTGACAGACAGAGATCACAAGTAGACAGAGAGGCAGGCAGAGAGAGAGGAGGAAGCAGGCTCCCCACTGAGCAGAGAGCCCGATGCGGGGCTCGATCCCAGGACCCTGGGACCATGACCTGAGCCGAAGGCAGAGGCTTTAACCCACTGAGCCACCCAGGCGCCCCCGGAGCTGCCACTTTTAAATACAACATTGCACTATGTCCCTTGGCCTTGACCAGAAAGGGAGCCATGTCTGTGGGCAAGCAGTGTCTGCTGCGTGGGTACTGAAGGGCCGACCCCCCGACATGGGCAGGCTGGGCATGGGAGCAAAGGATTTAGGCAGCATGGTGTCCTGGGGTGTTGTGCAGGTCGCTGGGGACTCATGCACTAGTTGAGGACCTACAACGAGGCCTCTGAAATCAAACTCTACTAAATCAAGGGAAAGAGGAGCCTGGCCGGTGACCAAGGCTCCACACAAACACCATCTAGTTGATGGGTCCTATGCCTTCCACTGCCAAATACGGCAGGCGCTGTGCTGTCAGTTTCACAGAAGTTGTAGCTGTTGCCGTGACAGACATTTCAGGCAATGAAAACAGCATGAGCAAGGACAAGGGGGATGAACGGCAACACTCCCCCATTTTGCATCCCCCAACAAAGCTGCCCCTTTTGAGTGGAGCTCCAGGCACTGAATATAAATCTTGCATTTATACTGGAACCCACTCAGTTGGGCACAGCCCTAAATGTCTGGACCCGGAATCTATCCAGTCCAGATTTAAATTCCAGTTCTTGTACTTCCCAGCTGGGTGGCTTTGGAAAGTCACTTGACCTCTCTGAGCCTCCACTAATATATTTCCTCGACATGTATTTATGGAGGGCTCACTATGTGCTGAGCACTGTTCCAGACACGTGACACGCCGTGGTCATGACACGTGTCACGGGCATGACGTGACAAGGCAGACAAGAAACTTCCATTCTGGGGGCGCCTGGGTGGCTCAGTGGGTTAAAGCCTCTGCCTTTGGCTCAGGTCATGATCTCAGGGTCCTGGGATCAAGCCCCACATTGGGCTCCCTGCTCAGTGGGGAGCCTACTTCCCCTCTCTCTGCCTGCCTCTCTGCCTACTTGTGCTCTCTGTCAGTCAAATAAATAATTAAAATCTTGAAAAAAAAAAACCCTTCCATTCTGTTTAGGGAAGACAGACATTAAATAGTAAGCAAATATAAGCAAGGTAATATCTTATGGAGAACAAATTTCAGAAGTGGGGGCTCTTTTAGGCAGGGCAGTCAGGAAAGACCTCTCTGAGACAGTTACATCTAAGCTGATGTGAGAAATGAGAAAGAGCCTGGCAGTGAACAGAAAAGGACATAGCTAGTGCAAAGGACCTGTGGTAGGAATAAGCTAGGTGTGTTTGAAAGACAGTGAGAAGGGCAGCGTGGCTGAAGAGCAGTGGGTCAGATGAGAATAGAAGGTGAGGCTTCAGAGCTGGGCAGAGGCCAGATGGCTTAGGGTCCTATAGACTGAAAGGAGGAATAGAGTTTATATTCCAAATGCAAAGGGAAGCCATCGAGGGTGTTAAACCAGAGGGTGGGAGTGTGCGAAGGAGTCTGGTCCTTATTTTAAGAAGATCTTTGGTGCCTGAAGAAAGCCTTTAGGGGCAAAGTGGGGAGGCTATCAGGAGGCTTGCTGTCATGGTCCAGATAAGTTGATGGTGCCTGGGCCAGAGGTAGAGCCATGAGGGTGGGGAAGAGTGTTCAGATGCTGGACAGTGTTGGAGGTAGAGCCAGCCTCACTAGTGGGGAAGAAGGGAGAAAGAGGAATGGGCTTGAACCACTGAAACTGGGAAGTCTGGGGGTACGGGGACTTGAGGTAGGGTTAGTGGTTGGGAACTGGATTTTTGCCATCCTCATCTGGCACCCAGCTAGAGGAGCAGAGGGGCAGTCTAGAATTCAGAGAAGCTCTCCGGAGATCATGGGCATATGGTTGGCATTTAAAACCACGGGACTGGATGAGATCATCATGGCAGAGGGTGTAGGTTGAAAGGAGAAGAGGCACGGGGCTGTTGACTGCAAAATGAGACAAATGACACCTCCGCCCACGCGGCTCTCGCGAGGTATCACGTGAATGCACGCACCCAGCCCATGTTCTTACCCGGGCTGAGAATCCCCACCGCGCTGAGGCTGGGCGGGGGGAGGGGCGGGGAATAGGGCCTTAGGTGGGCAGGGCCTGCGCGGGGCGGGGCCACCTGGGGGCGGGGCCGAGAGCCGGGAGGCCGCTCCGGGGCCGGAGGAACCGCCGGGCGGTGACGTCACCGCATGACTGGGTTTTTATGAATGAAAGGAATCCTGTGAGTGAGTAATTCCGGGAAGCTCGCCTTACAACTCCGCGCCGCCCCCCGCGCCGCCCGCCCCACAACAAAACTCGGCGCGGCGCTCTCGGGAGCCCGGCTCGCAGCGACCCGCGGTCGGGACCGGAGGCGAGACGGACCAGGGCGCGGGCCGGGACAGCAAGCCCGGACGGTAGCAGCAGCCGCGCGTGCCCGGGGCGCCAGGCGAAGCGGGCCGAGAGGCGGGTGAGGGACGCGGGTCCGAGACCGGGACGGGCGCGCGAAAGCGGAGGCGGCAGGGTCTCCGCGCCCGGGAACGTGCCTGGGGCGGGGCGCCGGGGCCCGTTCCGTTGGCGCCCCGGTGTATCCCTCGCCCGGACGGCTGGCGGGGGGCCTGGGGGGACCGGGTGGCTGAGGGGGAGGGGGGCGGGGACCAGAGGTCCGGGCGGGGGCCGAGACGGGGCCCAGGCAGGCTTGGCGGGGTGCGGAGACGGGCCCCTTTGGAGGGCGCGCGCGGGGAGGCGGCGGAGCCGGGCAGGAAGGGACAGCACAGGCGGGCGAGCGTCAGCGTCCGCCCAGGCGGGGCCAGGGGCGGTGTGTGCACGTACGTGACTCGGTGAGAACAGTCCTTGGACCGCTGCCCGCGGGCAGTGCGTGCGCGGTTTGTTTACGTCCGAAGGCGGGCGTGTGTGTGTGTGTGTGTGTGTGTGCGCGCGCGCGCGTGTGTGTGTTCCCGGGCCAGTGTCCCTCGTATCTTGCCTGGTGCGTGCGTGAGAGAGAGGGAGAGGGGGAGAGAGAGTGAGTGTGTGTGTGTGTGTGTGTGTGTGTGTGTGGTGTTTGCGTCGACCCGCGCGCTCCCAGGGCAGTGAAGACCCTGGGCCTGTGTGCCAGCCGCGTGTGTACCCCGGAGAGAGTGTGCCCACAGGAATAAACGCAGAATGAGGATTCGATCGAGGGAAATGGCCCGTTCTATGGTCATACGGGGGTCCGGGAATTCTCCCTGGGGCTGTCCCCTTCCGACCAGCCCGCAGCCAGGCCCTTGCTGTCCCTGGAGTTTCCCAGGGACACGGCCATGTGACTGCGGTGTTTGTCCCCCGCCCAGAGCCGGCGCCTGCAGCCACAGGGTGGGGCAAAGTATCAAAGGCCCCACCCGGCTGGGCTGTGGGGCGGGGGTGAGATGAGAGAGCCACCCCTGGCCTCAGCCCCCATGGGTCTGGCAACAAAGTGGGCTGGTGCCTCTGTCCTTGTCCCCAGGTTGTCCAGCTGCCTGGGGAAGGCAGACACTGGGGACTCTCCTTCAACCCCAGGGTTGCCCATCCCCTGCCTCTCCAGAGGAAGAAGGGCCAGAAAACCCACCACAAAGGTGGGAGGTGGGAAGGAATCCCTGGCCCCTTCTCTTTCGTGGCTCCTCTGGTTGGTCCTGGTTCTGGAGGTTGTACCTGCTGGGTTGGGGAGGGTGAGACCTGGAGGGTGGGGTGGAGCTGGTTTCTGCCCTCCTGGTAGTTTCAGTTCCCAGGTGGGATTAGTCAGACAAACCTACTGATGGTTGGACCTGAGGAGCTAGTTGAAGGCCTGGGCCAGCCCTGGGACCCAGAGTCCTCACCCTGGGCTAGCCCAGGTCATGGTCAGCAGGCAGTGGCACAGGTGGTCTTGGTCCATGAAGGATTAATATGTGAGGGGTGGGGCCCTGACCTAGCCTTCTCTCCCCATCAGCCCTGTGGGATGAGATGGGGGTTAGGGATGCCTTCCTCCTATTCTGTGCCCCTCCCATCTACAAAGCTTAGAATGTTGAGGGAGGGGGTTGATAATTGAACTTGTTGGGGTGAGAAACCAGATGATCTTTTAACCTTGAATCTTTGAGCCCTGGTGAGCTCTGCTTCCACAGCTGGGAATTTGAGTGACTCCATCTGCAGCGCCAACTAGACTATGTGGGGTGGCGGGATGGGTGTAGAATGGAGAGGGACGGACCTGTGGGAGAGAAAGGAGAGTCCACAGCCCCAGTCTGGAGCCAGGGATGTCCAGGAGTATAGGGTTTGAGTAAGGGAGGTGGTAGCCAGGAGCACAGGAACCAGGCAGGCCCATCCTTCAGAGTTGGGCAGGAAACATCCCCCAGTAGGGTGGGGATTCAGGGGACAAGGGGAAGTGGCTGGTTGGATCACAGATGGAGAGTTTTGACTCCCATTGAATCACCTCTGGGCCTTCCCTAGGGCCTGAGACTGAACATGGGCCTCCCTCCTTCCTGACACTTTTAGCCTGAGTTGCAGTGGACCCTGTCATGGGCCAGATGCTGGGAATGAGATGGTGAACACTAGAGGTCTAGAGCCTGCCCTCTAGGACCTTACTGTGGAGGAAGGGGAGACAAAGTTGAAAGAGCTACCAAACTCAATGCAAAACCACAGCTGAGATGGGTAGTATGAGGCAGAAGGCTCTGTGATTTGCAAGTTTATAACAGGACTCTGACGTAGCCCAGGCAATCAAAGGAGGCTTCCCTGAGGAGGTGACCAGTGAGCTGGGTTGTCAGATGGAGGGATGGTCACCTGTGAAGCCCTTAAGGGCTGGGGTTGTGATTCATCTTTGGGCCTTTGGGACCCAGCAACAAGTCTGGCACAGAATAGGTGCTTCTTGGAGGTTTGCTGATGAAATGAATGAATGAGCCTAGATCCATGTCCTGGAAAAGCAACATAGCACTTGGAGTAAAAGGCCTGGGAACCCCAGGGAAGCAGGAAGCCTGAGGGAGCTATGGGATTCTTGAAGCAGTCTCTCAAAAGTGAGCAGATCGTTTGGGACCCAGGTGCCATCCTCCCTCACATGTACACACACACACACACACACACACACAGACACACACAGATACACACAGACACACTCCCTGTGGGACATGTACAAGGATGGTAGTTTACTGTCCTTTCTTTCATTTGTTGTGAGCGTGAGGATCCTGGGAGAGAGTGCCTGCTGTGCGGGCTGGAAGGGAGGCTGGCGTGGCAAGGTTTTGAAATGGGCTGAGCCTGGGCTGGTTTGTAGGTTTGTGACAGCTGTCAGCAGTGCTCCCTCTGATGTCCCTGAGAGGAGGACAGATGACAGGGCCGGCACTGGAGGCAATCGAGACCAGAGGCCAGTGAGGAGGCAGCTGTGGTCATAGTTCCACTGAAAGGAACAGTCAGCGGAGGGACGGTCAAGGCTGACAGTCCCAGAGTTTGTGCCTCTGCCTCCAGGAAGCCTTCCCTGATTGCCTCCCCCTTCCACCAGGGCTTCCACTCTGTTGGTGGTCTTGTGGAGTTTCATTCTGGACCAGAGTCTGTAAATCAAAACTCCGAAGTAATCAGTGCTGGAAAGTCTTCTAGGCTCGGTGAAGGTTGGGCATGGTGGGAAACTGAGACCCAGAGAGGGGAGTGGCGGATCTGAAGCCACGCACAGTGAATGTGAGTGGGTGGCAGAGTCCCAGAGCTAGAATGCAAGGCCCCTGCTTCCCTGCGGTGCTGGGTTCTCTCAGCTTTGCTCCCCTTCCAGCAGGGAGGAGGCTGCACCAGTGCTGGCTGCCAAGGCCCAGGAAAACACATTTTTTCCCTCTGTCCTCACAGAGGAAGCAGAATGGCTCAGCAGCCAGCGAGGAGCCCATGCCAGTGGGTGGGCCGTCTACAGGATGTCTCTGGAGTGGACCAGGGGCCACGGAAGGGAGCGCAGGAGAGCTGGTGACTGCTGGCTGGGCAGGCCACTGTCAGTCCCTGGGAATCAGTTCATTCTCTGTGCCTCCGAAGGAGTGTTGGGAACCTGCAGACCTTGGAGGTTGGCTCTGCTGGCCTCCAAGGGAAAAAGGAAAAAAATAGGAGTGGCAGGGGGAGCGATCCGGTGGCTGGCAGTGAAGAAAGGGCCCTGAGCTGGGGGTCAGGATCATTTAATACCTGATGTGTGACTTTAGGCAAGAGATGCCCCTTCCTCTTGGGCTACGTGAGGAGGCAGGGCCAGGTGCCCTCCAGGAACCTATCCTGGGTAACCCCAGCCAGCCAGGAGAGACTGAGTCCATGCAAGGTCCCAGTGCCTGCTACTGGCCTGACCCTCCTCCTGGAAGGACTCAGCCATTCTGATAACCCCCAGCTGCTCACGGGGCTCTACAATTTGTACCACTTGGCAGGTATTGTTCTGATCCTACAGTTGTAGGTTGTAGGAATCAGATCTGATTCTGATTCCTATAGTTGTAGGAAAAGTGGAGGCCCAGAGAGGCAGGCCTTGCCCCAGGTCTCAAAACCCGGAGAAGACAGAGGATTCAAACCCAGGCTTGCCTCAATCCATTGCTCCTTCCTTGCTTCCCATACCCCAGCTGGGGGCCAAGCATCGTGAAGGTAGAACCCCTTCTGCTCCCTTCCCGTCTTCCTGGAGTCTGGGTACCGTCCTTGCCATGCGGAAGTAAGGAAGCAGATGGAAAGGAGGAAGAGTTGGAGACAGGGTGGGAGGTTTTTCTCCTGGACAGTGTTCAGCTAAGCTTGGGCTTGGCTCTGGGTTCAGAGACTGACAAGCTGGGTCATGGTGTCAGAGACCACCCACCCACATCTCACCAGTGCCTGCTCCCTGCCAGGCCCTGTGCTGGGGGCCTCAGTACCCAGAACTGCTGGTTGCTGCCGCAGAGCTCCCTGTCTGGTGGGGAGACAAGGACACAGACCATTACAAGATAAGAGAGAAGTGCTAGGGTGGGTGGTGCCTGAAGAGTCCTGTGGGTCCAGGAGGGCTTCCTGGAGGAGGTGTTTTCTGTGCGGAAGGCAGAAGAAAGAGCAGGAATCTGCCAGATAAGGTCAGGGGAGAAGTGTCACAGGGTGTGGAGTTGGCCAGAGGCCATAGACTGTGGGAGAGAGGAAGTGAAAGAAATTCTGGGTGCCGAGGTGCCAAGCGGAGGTGGGCCGTGATGGCAGGAAAGCCTGGGATGCCATGTAGGTGGGCCTGGACTCTGTCCCGGGGATAAGGAGCCCCTGAAGGTTTTCCTCTGGGTGGTGACATGGTCAGAGACACATGCTGGAAAGATCCTTGTGCTGCTGTGTGGAGGACTGAGCAGAGGCCAGCAGGAGAGCATTCTAGGCCCTTCTAGGTGTGTTGGGGGAGAGGAGGGCAGCCGTTTTAGAGGACTGCAGTGAAGGGCAGGATTGGTGGGTGTGGTGTATGAAGGTCTCCAGGTGGCATCTGTGAAAAGCCAGGGTCCTGACTTGGGGCTCTCTGGGCCTCAGTGACACCATAGGAAGCTTGGGTGGCCCTGAAGACCTTCCCAGGCTGAGGGCTATGGTGGTGGCCTCTGTGAGGGGGTCTCTTCAGATGCCACCTTCCCCCTCCTGTCCCACTTCTTCTTCCCTCTGGGGTGTCACACCCTCCAGCCATATGGGCCCAGAGAAGCTGGGCCACTCCAGAGAAGCCTTGGGCTTTCTGCACCTCGGCCCGAGTCACACTGAGAATTCTCCATTACTCGAGCCTCTGCAGTGTGCCAGGCTCTGGGCACTGGAGATGCGGCAGGGGACGAGCAGACTCTCGGCTGCCAGGGAGCTGGCCCTCTAATGGGGGGGGCAGAGACTGAACAGATATGTACAGTAGATGAGTAAGAATGCATACAGTGGAAAGTACCACAGAGGAACATGAGGTAAGGAAGGGAGGTGGGGAGAGAAAGAGAGAGAGACTGTGTGTGTGTGTGTGCGCGCGCGCGTGCATGCTAGGGGCTGGGAATTTCAAATTGAGTGACAACAGGAGATTTGGGAAGAGACCCAAAGGTGAGGAAGCAAGCTTGGTGGCCATCTAGGAGCAGAGAAACCCAGGCCCAGAGAACAGCCAGTGCAAAGGCCCTGGGGGGGGAGCACGCGTGCTGTGTGTGAGGAAGCACAAGGAAGAGGGCGTGGCTGGAGCGGAGTGAGGGAAGGGGAACCACGCAGCAGGTGAAGTCAGAGGTCTACACTGGGGCGGCATCCTGCAGGGGCTTGTGGGCCATTGTGACGACTTGAGCTTGCACTCTCAAGTGAGACGGGAACTGTGGGAGGGTGGGTCCTGACAGAGAAGTAACACGAGTGACCTAGCACACTCTGGGTCACCCCTGGGGAGACCGAGGCACAGAGTGGTTACCTGATGGGCCAGGATCAGAACTAGTGGGGGAACTACCATGGAAAGGCCCCACGGGTGTCTGGCACCGAGGTCCATGCACTTTGCGTTTCAACAAGTGTGTCCCAGGGACACTGGGAGCCTGCGGGAATGTGTCAGAGGCCGAGCTGAAGCTGTGAGGTGGACCCCACAGAAAGCTCGAGAAGCCAGGGCTTGGGCCCCATTTGCCCCTGCTGCTCTCTAGCATCCCGGGTATTGCTGATGAGATCGCTAGGATGCTGCATCTCAGGCCACAGGGCATCTTCCCGCCTTGTCCCCTCTGTTCCTCACCACCACTCCTCCCCGCCAGGATAATCGGAGGAGGACACAGAGCCTCAGAATGAATGGGGGAGGAGATCAGATCTGTTGGGGACAGAGAGGACGGCTGCTTTCAAGGGGGTTTTGGGAGACAGTCCCCTTCCTGGCCCCGAGCAGTGGCCACTGGCCTCCAGAAGGTCCCCTCCATGTATCTCCAGAGCCAATGTCTGGCATAGAGTAAATGCTCAAAAAATACTTTTTTAAGGGACATGGAGCTTTCAGGCCTGTGGGGGAGACACTGAGGGCCACTGGGCCCCTCCTCAGTTTAGGGTATGGCTGCCCAGACTGCCCAGGGCAGGGCTGCATTAGTGCTGGGTACCAAGCAGGAAAAGCTCTCCTAAGACAGATTTGGGTGAGGAGGGCGTGGGCTGGGGTGGAGGGGAAGGGACTGGTAATGTTTTATTTTGATGGGGTGCAGGTTGGACTCTGGAAAGTCATTGACTATCATATATATATATATATCATATATCATAAATATCATATATCATATATATACTTTCCACAAACACACATGTATATATATTGTATTTTATATATTTTTTATAAATTATAAATTATTTTATATTTATTATATATTTTATATATAATTTAAAGTAACTTTACTCCTAGCATGGGGCTCACTCATGACCCTGAGATCGAGAATTGCATACCCTACCAATTGAGCCAAGCAGGTGCTCCAAATATGGTTTGTGTACTTTGCTGTATATAGGCATCTCTGGACCCCATATGGGCGAATGGCTGGAGGGGGGGTGTCCATTCATTTGGTGCATATTTATTGAGCACGTGCTATGTACCAGGCACTGACTTAGGCACATTGATACCATGGCAAGACCACAGTCTTCCTGAGTGGAGGAGAGGTGGGACAGAGACAGATAACCAAGTAACCAAACAAAATTATTGCAGAAGAGGTGACCATGAGGGTTATCAAATGGGGTGATGTGATGATATAGGAGGTATTTAGCCGGGGTGGTTAGACCAGTTTGAAGAGGTGACATTTGGCAAAGCTCTCAATGAAGAGTCACTGTGGGGAGATGAAAAGGAAGACAGCCATAAAGAGAGTAACAGGTGCAAAGGCCCTGAGGTTGGAATGAACCATTCAATAGCTCCAGTGTGGCTGGACCACTGGGGCAGAGAAAAGTGGTATGACAGGAATTCCAGAGCAGCAGAGGCCTTGAATGCCAAGGTGGTGAGTTTGGGTTTTATTCAAAATAGAAAGGAAAGTGACCTTGGTCTCTTCTCTCTCCTAGGTCTCAGCCCAGAGGGCACCTTTTGCAAACATGTCTGTGGATCCCTTATCCAGCAAAGCCCTGAAGGTGAGGAGACAGCCCCTGTTGTCCCTGTCCTTCCCCTCTCCCTCCTTGCCTAGGCTGACTGTCCCATCCCAACTTCACCTTCAGTTCCTGGAATCCTCAAGGGTGGCTCAGCAGGGTTCAGGTGTTCATGGAGCCCCAGGAAGGGCCCTGGCCTGGAAACCAAGAGGCCTGGGCTCTGGTTGTAGGTTGGGTGCCCCCTCGCACCCCTCCAACCCCTCACCCCCACCCCAGGCAGGTCACTTCCATCTCTGGGCTGGCTTCCCCATCAGCACAGTGCTTACTGGGCTAGAGAGGACTTAGAAGGTACTTTCTGGGCCAGGTTTCTCTAGCTGAGTCCAGGCTAATGCACTGGGTTAGAATTTGGGTCAAGCCCTGGCGTGGTGGTCCCTTTTGTGTTCAAATCTTGGTTTGGCCCAGCTTCCCCTTTCTGGATTCTTTGCCCGCCCACCCCAACGCTTTGGGCCAGCAAGTCCAGCCTCCTCCTTGGGGTCTATGGTGGTGAAGGGGGAGCATTGGGGGGGGGGGGAGCCGTCTCCAGCACCTGCTGCGCGCCAGACCAGGGCCAGGGTCCACAGGCAGGGCGCGACCCTGGGCCTCAGTTTCCCCATGCGCCCAACATTCTGCCCCTAGATCAAGCGTGAGCTGAGCGAGAACACACCGCATCTGTCTGACGAGGCCCTGATGGGGCTGTCGGTGCGCGAGCTGAACCGGCACCTGCGCGGGCTCTCCGCCGAGGAGGTGACGAGGCTCAAGCAGCGACGTCGCACGCTCAAGAACCGCGGCTACGCGGCCAGCTGCCGCGTGAAGCGCGTGTGCCAGAAGGAGGAGCTGCAGAAGCAGAAGTCGGAGCTGGAGCGTGAGGTGGACAAGCTGGCGCGCGAGAACGCAGCCATGCGCCTGGAGCTCGACGCGCTGCGCGGCAAATGCGAGGCGCTGCAGGGCTTCGCGCGCTCTGTGGCCGCTCGCGGGCCCGCCGCGCGCGTGGCGCCCGCCAGCGTCATCACTATCGTTAAGTCCGCCCCGGCTCCGGCCCCCGGGCCAGGACCCGGGCCGGGACCCGCCTCCAACCCCGCCTCCGGCCCCTCCCCCGCAGCCTGCTCCTAGTGTCCGCCCCGCCCCGCCCCGCCGCACTTCCAAGCCACGCCCCTCCGACCCCGCACCCCCGACCCCCGCTTCCTTCCCAAAGTGCCTAAGCGTGGTCTCGTCCCCAGGTGCCATTTCTCTGCAGCCACCAGCCCCGTGGTGAGCACATGATCCCTCCCGAGCCTGCTGTCTTCCTGTTGTGGCCCCTATAACTGGGTCCTAATAGGTGGCCTTGGGGTGAGACAACTTTGGTGAGAATGGTGGGGTGGTATTGAAGTCTGGGGTCTCTTTTGGCTGAGCAGTCCAGCCGTCTTAGACTGGGACGGTGCCATACAGAGCGGATTAGGGAAGGGCTGTCCCGAAGAGGGCCACCCCTCATTTTGTAAAGTGTCTGCTCAGATCGTGCCCTAGCCCCTCGAAACCCTCCCAGGATTCAGGACTAGGTTTGGCTCCCTTATGTGTCTCCTGGGGTTGGGAAGCTAATGCGCCACCCCCCACACCCCCAACCCGGGCTCTGGGCCCAGGGGTGCCTGACCTTCCAAAGCTGGAGAATCATCAGTCATCACCTAGTGACAGCCAGTTAATAGGGAAACAGGCCTCCAGCGGACAGGCCAGTGCTCAAGGCCATCTGTGTTTCGTGGCTGAGCTGGAGAAGCCAACCTGCCCTGAGGTTCCAGCCAGGGTTGTCAGGGGCATTGTGGACATGGACTGGAAAGGATGATGGAAGGGCCTCCCTGGCCTGGGAGCTGCCTCTGTGAGTTAGGGGAAGAGAAGTAGAGGGCCGGAGAAGGTGATAAGGATGGAAGAGCTGGAAGGAGCTGGCCAGCCAAAGAGAAAGGGGACCAAGGAGGCGACCATCAACTGTGGCAGGTGGGAAGATAAGACAGATGCTGAGGTCTTGCAGTCCTGAGAAGGTCCTGAGAAGGACCATTGTGGCTTGAGGGGTGGCCACTGCCATTGATTGCCATTCTCCTGGGGAGCCCCGCCCCAACCCTCCCGCCGTGTATACAACTGTTTATTTATTGCACGAATCTAAGTTATTCTCCCCAGCCAGAATCCTAGCACCCACCCCCTGGGAAAAGAGGTGTGTGGCCCTGTGCTGGACTTTATATTTTATACCTGCAAATAAATCACATTTTATCTTATATTTAGGGAAAGCCGGACGACAACCACCCAAAAAATGTTAAAAAAAAAAAAAAATTTACCCGGCCCCCAGAGTTTATTTATTTTCTGACTTACAGTAAGCGAGTTATCCGCCTTCTGTATTTTGTAGATTTTCTGAATAAAGTCAAATTCTCTTTTTCCACAGTGACCAAGTGTAAGTCCCTGGGCATATGGTTTTTGGAGGGGGTGGGTTCTGAATGAGGGGCTGAAGCTGGAGTTCTGCTTATAACCCCAGCCAGGTCCCCCTGCTGGAGGGGAGGGCTAGCCCCAGGTTGCAAATGAAGAAACTGGGCCATTGGCTCTCACTAACTTTGGGGGGGGGGGTGCTGTTGCTAAAACTACTATTCTTCCATCTGGTTCCCTGGAGCCTCCCAGGGGAAGACAAAGCCAGGGGGACAAAGAAATGTAGGGTTAAATCCCTGGCATCCCTTCACTGAATAAACAGTCCCGCCCAGAGGAAAATTCCCGGATTTAAGAGTAATCTTTCCAGCACTTTCCCACCGAGGCCTGACTTTCTACAGCCAAGTAGAAAATATTTTCCCCACGTTCCGCAAGGCACAGGGAGGCTGAGACAGAAGTGGCTTCTTCAGGCCCAGCCTGCAGGCCTAAAAGGCAAGCCTGTATCTCCTCTTTCGCTCCAAACTCACTATAATTTCCTCCCGGTCTGCCAGCCCTTCGGGAACACCCTGAAGAGGAGTGGACGGTACAGCGGTCTGGGGGGCAGGGAAATCAGGGTTTGAATGCGGGCGTGCCTGTTTCTAGCCATGAGACTTCTGATGATTTCTTTAGCTTCTTACAGCCTTCCTGTACAGAGAAGGTACTCGAAGGGCATAGGTGTGACAAGCACTAGGAAACCCGAGGAGCTGCAAGCTTTAACACGCAGTGGAGATAGTCACCCCAGCGCGCCAGCACACACACACACACACACACACACACACACACACACACGCTGGGGGAAAAGGCCCTGTCTGTGGCAGCTGTGGGTTTTGAAAGTTGGGAAAGGGTCAAACCGCATGGATTGGTGGCATCCACTGGCCTTTTTTCCCTTTTTCCCCTCCATTCTGATCCCTGACCCGGGGATGCTGAGCTCAGGCCTGCAAAAGGGCAGCCGGAAGCCTTGGGTGGGACAAGTGGAGTTTCGAGTTCCGAGGCTGGCTAGGAAGCCCCCCCACCCCATGCCGCCTTCCTGAGCACTCCTGTCAGCCCCCAACCCGTCCTCCCTGAAGGCGGGGAGGGGGAGGGGCCACCTGGCCTCCTGGAAATCCCTTCAAGCCCCTGGGAGACCCCTGTGGGAATGGGGCTTCTGGTGTTCGAGGTGCTGGGGGGGGGTGCCCTCTGCCTGGCGGACAGAAGGGGGAACGGGGCATCAACCCACTGGGGTGGGAAGGGCGGGCCCCTTGTGGCCACAGCTGCCCCTGGGTCCCACCAGCTGGAGGAGAGGGAGATGGTTCGGCCAGTGGGAGCCCGGAGCCCAGTGTCAGTCTCTGGCCCTGTGAATTCCCCCATAAGGAAGCCGGTTTCCTAGGAGACCCCTGCCCACAACCACCACACCCACCCCCAAACACATACATGGGAGGCGGGGAAGAGGAAGGGCAAAAAAACCTCACCCACAGGCAGCAGAGATTTCAATACAATCTATATTATCTCATATATATATTTCTTACTTTATTTGCTCATTTCTGTCACGCATTTAAAATGTCACAGAGACCAAAATAGAGCGGCTTTCTGGTGGAACTCATGGCAGTCATACACGAGATACAAAACTAGGGGACTCTGTCCTCTCATACATCATACAGTTCAGTTTTCAAGTATTTTTTATGTACAAAGAGCTACTCTATGGGGGAAGGGATTAAAAAAAAAAAGGTTATGCATCCTAGGAAGGAAGGGTGGAGTGGGCGGGCACCCGTTCCCAGCCCCTCGACTCCCCGGGGGGCCACTAGCTCCCTGCCCCAGAGCCCCTCTTCTCTGTCCCCCCACGAACCATGCTAGCCAGCAAGTGCCAGGGCAGCCAAGACACGGGGGCAGGGAGTCGGCAGCACACTTTGGCCTGGAAGGAGAATCACACAGATCTATGAAAGCAAAGGGGGGAGTGGGGACCGAGGATCTCCCCACCTGCTCCCACCTGCCACCTTCCTGGGCAGCTTGGTACCAGCTGGCCAGGCCCACCAGATCGGCCCCAAAAGCCAAACTCCAGCGCCCCCCGCCCCCCACAGGCCTCCATGACCCAGGGGGGCCAACTTGGTCACAAGGGCCAAAGGCAGCCTGGGAAGACAACAGGGGTGTAATCCCCCACTGGACCCTTGGCACACTTCATTCCAGTAATGAACGGAAAGGAAGAGAAGTTCTGGTGCCACAAGGCGGGGCTCTCCTCACCCTACGACCTTCCCCAGGCTGTCCCGGCCCAAACCCAAGTGCCCTCTGGGTTCTGAACAATAGAACACACACTGTGACCATCAGGAGGCTCCTCCTAAGACAGTGGCCAGTCTAAGCCAAGCCTGCCTGGGGGCTCTAGCCACGGAGGCTCCGGGAATTTAGGTGTGGAGGTGAGCGAGGGGAGGGGACTCGCCATCCTGGCCATCCCCTAAGGCCTGTCCAGGGTGCTTGGCCCAGCGCAGCAGGGTCCCCTGAGTGCCAGCAGCTTGAGAGGGAGCCCCCAGGGAGTGTCTGCGGCCAGACAGACCGAGGGCCTGGGACGGGGAAGCTTTCGTATGTGACTAAGGCACAGAAGAGATGGGCCGAGGGGCCAGCCGAGGCAGGACTCCAGGCCGTGTGTGGATACGGCGGCGCCAGAGAGAGGAGTCTGGGGTCACTCCTCCCACTTCTCAGCTCCCGGCTGCGTGCCCCCTCCTTTCGCCTCCCTCCCATAGGGCTGCTCCTCCAAAAGCTGGTCTGAAATGTGGAGACTCAGACCCTTCCCCTGAAACGGGAAGGAGCAGCCCTAGGGCAAGACCAGGACCCTGCGGAGGTTCTCACTGCTCAGCCTGGGAAAGAGGGGCTGGGAGCCTCCAACACCCTTCAGCAGCCAGGAAGCAACAAGGGTTCTACCCAAAGTGCTCTCAAGAAGAAAGACCCCGAGGGACAGGGCAGTGTGGGCCGTTGGCTGCCCTCAGCAGGTCAGGAGGAAGGGGCATGAGGCAGGCAGGGAGGGCAGCCACAGAGAGGACAACCAGGGACCCAGAGACCCCCGCTACGAGAGGGCCTCGTCAACAGAAGAGGGGCCCAGATGCACCCGAGCTCCCTTCTGACATGGGACACGTGGCTCTTGGTGTCCCTCTGGTCCTTGCAGCATGCCAGGCAAGCCTGGGTCAGGAGGGGGCGCGGAGAGCATCTGGGTTCCCTCCCGCCCCTCTGGCCGAGGCTGAGGCTGAGGCTAATCTAGCATGGACAGGGGACACAAGGGAGGGAGCAGGCAGGAAAGAGCCCAGGTCAGAGTATTGCACGGTGCTGGGGGCAGGGCTGTCAGTCTCAGGGGGAAAAGAGGGACCCACGTGGGGGCTGAGAGGGCCACGGCCACGGGTCCACCACGGCCATAGCTGGTCCCACCAGGCCGCTGCCACAGGACAAGCCATAGGGGCACAGGAGTCGCCCCCAGCGTCCTCCGTCCCTTGCCCGGCAGCAGGGCTGGCCACTCGTGAATAGTCCGGAAGGCCCCCGTGGCGAGCCCAGGCTGTCCCCTGGGCCGACACTTCCGGCTATTCCTCTGGGAGTGACAGGTGAGTGTTTCCGGTCCAATAAATTAATGGGCAATACCAAAGCCGTGCCAGCCTGCCGCCCGGCCCGCGCGTGAGACCAGAGCGGGGCACACCCTGCCCTGGGCCGCGGGGCCAGTCCTCCCCACCAGCAGCCGCACCTAGAACTCCACCTAGAACTCGTCATCGGAGCTAAGCAGCAGAGTCTTCTCGTTGTCGCGGGTGCCGCTGAGGCTGTGGGAGCGCGAGAGGCTGTGGGCGCCGCCGCGCCACGCGGGCCCGGGCTCCAGGGTAGACTGCTGCGTGTACTGCTGGTAGGCGGGCGAGAAGTTGTGGATGGCGTCCTGCACGATGTCGTGTGGGTTCATGGTCTCCTTGAGGCTGCTGGAGATGCTCTTCATGGGGGCACAACGGCCTGTAGGGTAGGAGCCCAGAAGCGGGGGTGAGGGGCAGGGAGGCCCCGGTCCTGGGACCGAGCGCCACCCCAAGGCTGTGTCACCTGACAGAGAACAGGGTCCCAGGCATCAGGAGGCACAGGCAAAGAAACGGCTCTCTGGCTGGGGTGCAGAGGGCAGGTGAGCAGCCGTGGGGCTGGTGGGAAGGGACCCAGGGTGGAGAATGGCATGCCCCAGGAGCTAGCCCTGCCCCCTACCCCTGGAGGCCCCCCTTTGCTCTGGCGGGACAGGCAGCCAACCCCCCTGCCTCCGGCACCCACAGTGGGGTGCCCTGCAAACCTCACCAGCTCCCCTCTGAGAGGGCGAAAGCCCTCATGTGCTTCCTCCTAACTCCCCCTCTAAGGAACTCTCCCCCCACGGGTTCAGTAGGGAGAAGTGGCCCCAGACCCAAAACTGAGGTGGGGGACAAGCCCAGGTCTTCCAATTCCAATCTGGCAGGCTTTTTCCACCTTCGTGTTCTCCACTACGGATTTCCCATTAACACGCACTGTGCCCCCAGAACCCAGCGGGGCGTATTCCAGAACACTGAGAGACCCGGACGGAAGCAGGCAAACTCTACGGGGGCGGGGGGGGGGGGCAGCCCTTGGCAGGCAGAGGCTCCGAGCTCTGCTGACTGGGGGTGCCTGGCGGGGAGAGGCAGGAACACAGAGAAGGGACTAGGGAGAGAGGCATGCCGGTGACGGTGAGCACGACTGACGTGCAGCACAGACGTGTAGACGGGAGCAGAACCTACCGTAAGGGCCGTATGTCGGCACTGCCCGCGGCCAGACCCAGGGCAAAAGCAGGGTGGAGGGGGGAAGGGGAGGGGGAGAGAAGCCAGAGAAATAGAGAAGAGACAGCTGAGTGACACCATCTGCCCACCACCAAGGCCTGCTCACCGCACCAGACACACTTCCCACCCAACCCAGCACCCGGCAGCCCCAGCGGCCCCCTCGGAGCCCGGCACCCAGTGGGCGATGGGGGTGGGGGACGGCACGTCCGCTCAGGGATGACCCCTCCCACAGGGCTCACGCTCTCATCCAGGGGGACGGGAGAGCCACCAGCAGACACACAGGACATTGATCACGGTCCCATTTCTACACCTAAGTCGTGGCCCAGCACCCCCACTTCTCTTCAGGCTTGGCCGGAATGGCTAAGCCAGAGCCCCGGGCTTTACAAGCCTTGCAACACTTCACAGACGAGGAAATCAAGGCTGGGGGGTGAGGGGGCATGGCGCCCTGTACAGACTCCCCCAAGCCTTTCCCCAGGAGGGCTGGGCTGGGGTCTCTGCCGGAGCTGGGTTTCTGGCCATGCTGTTCTTTTCTGGGCTGGTGGTCCGGGAGCAGTGGTGGGAAGATACAGCCTAGGTGTCTGCTGGGCCTCTGCAGAGCCCCCACACACGACATTTTAAACCCCAAGGGTCCAGAAAGGGTCCTCTGCTATGGCCCCAGGCTCCAGGCACAAGGGTGACTTTCCTAAGGATGCAGGCTCTGTTGGAACCAGGTTCACGGGACATCGCGCTCAGCACTGGGTGGGTGCTTGCAGATCTGAGGACCTAGTGGGAAGTGCGTGGGACAGCAGCTGGCAGCAGCAAGGCGGCCGGTACCGGGCAGGTGTGGGATCACAAATGGAAGAAGGGGTACCGACAGCCCTCCCTCCGCCAAGTATGTCGGGAGAACACAGCTGGGCGCCCAAGAGCTGAGCGGCCCAGAGTGCTGGCCCTTCCACAAGCGGCCAGCAGGTCTCTTTCCAGCCAGGGAGAGGGCCAAGGGTTCCCGCTGCAGCACCCCACTCCCCGGGGCCTGTGGCGGGCTTCGGCGCTAGGCCTGGGAAGTGGGGTTCTTGTCTCTGGCCACGTGGAAGGCAGCCAGCAGCAGCCCAACTCCTGGGTGGGTGCGTCAGAGCAGGACCCTCCAAGGCCCACCCACCTCCCCACCGGAGAAGTCATTTCAGGCACTGCCGGCCTCCTCTTCCGCCCGCCGTGACCATCCCCTCTCTGCCCAGGAGCAGCCCAGAGACCGTTCCCTCCACTGGGAGAGCCGGGAAGGTCCCTGCCACCGCTCAAGCCCAGACCACTTCATGCCGAATCTTGGAGGTGGCGGGGTACAGAAGAGGGACCGGCAACGCCTCTCCGGGGCATCCTAACGTACAACCGGGGTCGCCAACGTCTTTGAACAAGGAGGCAAACGAGCAGGTGTAAAAGGCAAGCTGTTAAAAATGGCCCGTCGGACACTGTGGGCTTCTCCCGCTGTGTGGGCGGCGGTCATCTCGACGCTGGCTCATACCTTGCGCATCCAGCCTCTTGTCAGCGTAGACCTTGTAGGTGAAGGCGTGCCGCAGGGCCAGGGCTGCAAAGAACATCTCCACACAGATGATGAAGTCCTGGTAGCCGGCGGCCACGGTGCCCTCGCCCACGGACACGCGGGCCGAGTGGATCTTGGGGATGGCCCCACACTTCTCCAGGATGGCCAGGAGCATGCCTGGAAGAGGAGGTGCAGGCATGTGGCCCTGGACCGGACTCCAGGCCTGTTGCCCCTTCTTCATGCAGCCCCCACCCCGCCAATGCCACACCCACCAACAAGGATGGCAGTGGGGTCCACGGTCGCTCTGGATAGGCTGAGATGCCGACACCAAGCTGAGGCGTCTGGGAAAACCCACCCCGCCAGCTCCTTGCTGGCCACCAACACCGGGGGGGGGGTCCCTTGGGTCCCCATCCATGAGGCAGCCCCTTCATGGTCCTGTGGCTCCTGTGGTCCTGAAGGTCCCCCGTGGCTCCTGTGAAAGGCTCCTGAGGGCCTAGACTTTCCACCCAGGAGGCCCCAGTGGACAGAAATCTGGGCTCTAGGCTGGGATGGCCCAGGGACGACACAGGCCTCACAGAGGCTGGGAAGAGGCTCACCTTGCCAGAAGGAGAGAAAAATGACGGACTTGACCATGAAGAACTTGAGGACGGGGCTGTAGGGGCTAAGAAGGTCCCGGGTGGCAAAATAGAAGAGGAAGAGGGCGTAGAGGGCCAGGCTGACAGAGATGTTGTAAATGATGGTCACGTAGAGGTAGCCGCTGGTGACACTGGGGGAATAGGGAGTGTTCTCTGGCTTGGACAGAGCCTTTGGAGGGACAAAAGGCCTCCCTCCTGCCTCTGCCCAGCCAGTATGCCAACCCCCATGGTTCTCAGCAAGGCTCCCCAAGCAGTGCTCCATGAGCCACTGAAGAAAGGGATCTAAGTGGCCAAGAAGCAGGGGGTGGAGGGGAGGTGTGCGAGCATGTGCCCACAGTGAAGGCCAGCCCTGTGCCTCTGTTCCGGTGCTCGGGCTCCTGATGGGAACCCAGACATGGAAGCCACCAGTACCAGGTGGTTCAGCCCGATGGTCCAGCAACAGGGATGAGAATGATGTAGAGCCTGGCTCGCTTTTCTCTTGAACCAAGTCCTGTCGCCCTCCGGGCCTCAGATGCTCACCTGCCCTGGCAGGGCTGTCCCGTGGGGTACAGGTGGCACGGGGCCAGGATGCACGGTCCTGTTCACTAGCCCCCCGAAATGAAAGAAGTCCACACGAGAGAAGCCTTCTCCCAGAGACTCAAGCCAGGCCTCTCAGGGCTCTGACCTTCTAGGTCCCTGCCTTGGGAGTGGTCACTACCCCCAGGCACCAGCCTGTGGGCTGTCCGTGACAGTGATGAGGGCTGAAGGCTGGCTCCTGGGCCAGAGGTGGGGCCAAGCAGGACGATAATCACCTCCAGGCTTGGGCCTTGCAGCTCAGGGGTGCATGGGGGCATGAGGAGGGACGGGCCGCGCCTGGCCTCCCGTCAGAGGAAGGTCAGGGGCATGGGGCCAGTCTGCAGGCACCCCCTTCCCTAAGGCAGGGCATCACAGCCTCGGGGCAGGGGGCCACCCACCCCCACCTCTTGGGGGCCCCCGCTGCTTACTCAAAGTCGCCGTCCCGGTACTTGCCGAAGGCCTGGAGGACCACAGTGCTGACAGCCATGAGTGGCTTCACCACGCAGAACTGCAGGGTGGCCTGTCGGGGGAGAAGGTCAAGAGTCGGGGACGAGCAAAGAAAATTGTGGGGTGAGCCCTTCCTCTGGCCAGGAGGGCCTGTGCTGGATGCTGAGGGGCGGGGTGTGGGGGGGTTCTGATGTCCTGCCCCAAGGGGACTGCCATGTGGAGGGAGAGGCAGAAGCTGTGAAGGGACAGCTGCAGTGCAACGCGGCCGTGCGAGCAGATGGGAGGAGGAAGGACGAAGGATGACCGCTGGGGGGGACAGAGGAGCGTAGGACAGGGGAGCCTGCTGGAGGGCTTCTCACGGAAGAGGTCAGCAGGAACACGCCAGAGACACACCGGGGACAAGCAGAGGGAGCCACTCCTACCAAGACCGAGAGGCCGAGAGCAGACACGGGCAAGGGGGTAGATGCTGGTGTTGGAGGGCAGCAGGAAGGGGGCCAGGGCCCTACTCAAAGACTCCTCCTGTCCTCCTTTGTCCACCCCTGGGGTCTCACTGGGGCTGGAAGGGACCTCCAGGAGCACAAGAAAGGGGGCAGCGCAGAGCACAAGGTCTGGGATCCTGAATCTGAATTTGAATCCTGCCCTCACCCGCGACCATCTGGAGAAGGTCAGGTGAGCGGTCACGTAGCACCTCACTAACAAATGGACGTAACCAGCCCCACATCACAGGGCTGAAGAACACAGCAGTATCTGTTGTTCAATGAAGGCCTCCACTGGCCCGCTCAGCCACTGGAAGAATTCCTAAACCAGGTTCTCACAGTGCCCTCCAGAGGCTCCAGCAAAGTCAAGGTCAACCCACGGTGCCCAGAGAGCCAGCAAAAACACCAGGCTCTTGAAAATCATGTCTAAGCCATAAGGTCCCTTCTGTGGCGGGGGAGCAGCTTGAAAAGGCTGAGCCACTGTGGCTCCAAGTCAGACAAAGACCCTGGGGCAGAGGAAGTAACCCGTTGACCCCGACATTTCTGCCCCACTGGGGACCCGAGTGCAGTCTGTGGGGTGTCCCCATGGGCCCTGAGCTGTGCGTGGAAGCACACGTGATGGAGCGTAGAGGTGCAATGCTGTCACCAAGAAAGCCCCCCAAATTCCCCGGCCCCACCACTCACCTTGAGAGAGTGGGACCAGTGTCTGGGGCAAAGGGAGGAGGCGCGGGCATTAATAGCCTGACCACGGGCCGCCGCCGTCCTGGTCAGCTGGGCGCACAAGAGCCTCCCGACAAGGCACTGTTACAGCTGAGGAAACTGAGGCATGGAGGGGCAGAAGAGGCGGCGTCAGCAGGCCCCGCAGCCTGCACCCAACCACAGCTCTGGATCGGGTGGGGAACCAGGCAGCGGTTCCCAGCCAGGAGGGGCTTCAGAACCACCTGCAGAGCTGTAAGGGCCCAGAGCTCCAGGCCAGACCTTCTTCATCAGCCTGGGGGCTGTGGGGTGGGGAGGGAGGGGCCTGGCTGACCAGAGGATGCCTGTGCACCAGCTCTCCGGGAGAGCTGGATCCTGGGGGCCCCTGGCCCAGGCTTTCTCAGGAGAAAGCAGCAAAGAGGAAGCAGCGCTCTCCCAAGGGAAAGGGATGCAGAGGCCGCTTTAATCCTGTCCTCTTACTACCTCCCCCTGCCGCTTCCAGAACAGCAGCAGGACATCCGAACCCACAGGGCTTGGGGAATCATTTATAACCAGACTAGCAAGCTAGTGATCATGGGATCAAAACTCTGTACACAACATACCCATCAAAAAAGGCGGTGAGTCACAGCTGGGCCCACAGTGGCTGAAAGGCTGGTAAACAAAGGCTCTGGAAGGCCCCACCCACCCTGACCCCGGGGACACTTTTAACTCTGCCTCCAGGCCCAGTACAGAGATTGTGAATGGAGGAACGCCCAAGGGAAGGCAGAGCTGGAAGCGGGCCTGTGGGTAGACCCACCTGTGGGTAGACCCGGGTGTAGACCCGGTCTGTCCAGGTAGGTGCTATGAGGGTGTGCCCGCACTTCGGGCAGTGTCCCTGCACAGAAGGGAGTGGAAAGGCTAGCCCTCTGGTGGCCAGGGTCATCAGCTGCAGTGACTACTCTTGGTGACCCAGAGGTCCCAGCAGGGGCAGGCTCTCCCTCCCCGGACAAGAGTGGGCTCGGTGCCAGTCTGTGCTGACTGCTTCCCATCCATCCCCCACCTGGGCCTCATGCCATCCCTCAAGGTAAGTATCGTTCTGCCTGCTTTACAGAAGAAGGAAACCAAGTCACGCTTGGGAAGTTATTACATAACTTAGCCAGGGTCACCCAGTCCAGAGGAAAAGCTGAAAATCAAACTCAGATGGTGGGACACCCGGGCCCATGTGCTTCACCACCACTCCGTGTGCGGCCTCCGCCCAGCTCCCGGAGACCACAGGGGAGGCAGCAGAGGAAACCAGAAGCCGGTGGAAATGGGGAACAGACCAGAGACTCGGCAGGCCCGTGGAGCTTTCATGCAGAAGCGCTCCTGACCTCTAGCTGCAGTCCAGGAGGGATTTCAAGCTGAGACTCCAGAATCTCCACGCTTCCTCATTCTCGCACACACACACACACCGAAGCCTGCCTGGTGGGAGTGAGCAGGAATGGGACCACCTCCCGCCCGGGGCTGCCACAGACCTTCTCAGGACCCTGCTGCTGAGCATGCCCAGCTCTTGCATGCGCGCCTAATGGCGTGGGGAGTGGGTGCTGGACCTTGGCGTACTTCACGGGGTATGGGAACTCCGCAGGTGGGCTCCTCTGGCCCTAAGCCCGCCTCTGCCGCTGGACGAGCAGGGGTGGCCCCCAGGCTCCAGGACCCTGACCTGGACCCCTCAACCGGGGCTGGTGCAAGGGACACGCACCTGCTTGCAGAACCGCAGGAATCCAATGGAGTAAGTCTTTCCCCAGAGGCAGCACGTGCCATACATACAGCTGGACCTGGAAGAGACAAGCGGAGGAGAGGCTAGAAGGCAGACAGCCAGGATTTGGGGAAGGTGGGGCTGGGGGAAGCCGCCTTCCCTCACATGCCCACGAGCCTGCGGAGAGCAGACAGGGGCTAGGAACAGGGCACAGAGTTCAGGCCTTTGCCTGGAGGCCAAACACTCAGGGAGAGTCTGCACTGGTGGTGGTGGGAGGTCCGGGATGGGGGGCATCAGGGAGCAGGGCTGCACCAGCCTGCCAAGTGCTGAATGGAAAGACTACAAGAGGGAAAAAGAGGCAGACAGGAAGGGACAGGAAGAGAAAAAAGGAGTAAGAGCCGGTGAGGCCGTCCCCACAGTCGCCGTGAATGGCATTGCTCGGGAAGGGAGGAGAGGCATGACAGGGCCAGGTCCCGAGCAGGGTCAGTCTGTGTGTCCGGCTGACACCAGGACAGCTCGAAGACCGTCAGGCCCAGGAAACAGGGTGCTGTGGGGGCTCCAGGGAGACCATCTACTCACTCGATGGGCTTCCCTCTGATCTCCGACATGATGGAACTTTCTCCCCCGAGGTATTCGTAGCACAGGCTCAGGAAATTATAGATGACCAGGGCTGTGAGAGATGTCCAGAGAAAACCACTCAGACCAGCAGGCTGGGCAAACAGATGGTGGGATTCTAAACAGCCACAAAAGTGGAGGCACCACGGTCACAGGGACGCAGGGACCCGCACAGAGAATATTCCAATGGTCACCAGACCAGGCAAAGCTGAGTCACGCTGTGTGCGGTACGTGCTCATATGCTGCTGGTCACCCCATAAAGTGACACACGGTGGTAAGCACGAAGTTCCAGATTGCAGGGGGAGACGGAGCTGGGCTCGCTGGGGGCTGGGGAGCACATTCTGGGGCTCAACAGGTACCAGCTTTGTTACTGTGTGCGTGTGTGTGTCTTACAGATCAGAGTTTGACAACAAAACAATAAAACATTCTCTGGAGAGATCTCAGGAGAAATTTTCAGCAGGAATGAGACAGGACAACCTTTGTCCCTTCAACCACCCAGAGGAGCAGGTTAGTACACGCCAGTAGAGGCTCTGGGGTGGCAATGAAGGTCACAAAATCGAGCACAAATGTGCGGGGCAGCTGGGCCAGCTCCGTCCGGATGCGGCTCGACGGCACCACAGAGACACAGCTCTGCAGCAGCGACGGGCAGCACTGAGGTACGCTGTCAATGCTAGAACCACAGCACACCGAGAGGACTTCTGTGGGGTCAGCAAGATGAAGGCTGCGGCCTGCAGAGTGCCAGGAGCACGGGGACGTGCTGGGAGCAAGGACGGGGAGAGTGGAGAGCAGGAGGAGTACCACAGAGGCCACCAGAAGGCAAAGGCACCGGAGGAAGGTCAGGCCGAGAACGTGGGAACTCGAGCGTTCAGCAAAGGAGTGAGGGTCCAAGTGGAGTCAGGGGACAGGAAGGGCAAGGGAAGCACCTGCGACCCTGCAGACAGAGGGCTCCTTCTCATCTGACCCTGCTGTCCCCCCCATCACACAGAGGCCCTCACAGCTCCAGGTACAGCCCTGACCTTGGCATTCGAGATTTTTCTTGGGACTTGGTCCCTGCCCACTCCCCACATGGCCTTCCTGGGAACTAGATGCCCCTCTTTTGCCGCAGGTTATGACACCATCCATGCGCTTCCCTTTCCTGATCCCGCGGCCTGGGGTGCCCCTCCCTCTGTGTTGCTGGCGTCCGTGAAACCCGTGAGACCCCCTGAGAGTTTCTGGCCCCTTCCATGGAGGCTGGCTCGTTCTCACCCGGGGAACCGCTGACCTGCAGATGCTGGGAGGTGCTTCCTGCCCCGGGGCCTGGCTAGCATGATCCCTGACCCCTCTCCCGGGACTGCGGCCCCTGGAAGGAGGCCCACCTCTTCCCCAGAGCACAGCTACAGCACCCGGCACACACCTGGCACACCACGACCATGGGGCTACCCTGAGCTAGAGCGCATGCGATCCCGGCGACAGAGCTGTGGGCGAGTGCGGGCCTTCAGCGGTTTGGGAAAGAGTATGTTTGCAGTGCGGTATACCTAACCTATCAGGGACTCACACTGCCAGCTAAGGTCGGGGGTTCCAGGTAGCACCCCATCTCAGCATGACCCACAGCACCTACCACACGGTGCTGTGACTGTCTCTCTACAGATGTAGTAGAGGTTTTGCCCCCCACTAGCTGGGAGCCTCTCTGTGCCTCAGTCTCCTCATCTGTTAGATGGGGACAACAGAGGTACCTACCCTGCCAGGGGGTATAAGGTTTGAGTACCCAAAGTACTCAGAAGAGTGGCTGGCCTCAGTTGTGCCCACTAGGGGGCCATTACTGTTGATCTGCTGGTCCTCCTCGGGGGCTGGGGTCCCCCGATGGGGCCTGTGGATGCTGCCTGCCTGGACAGGAAGCAACTCGGGAAACATGGGGACCACGGCAGTCTCCACTGAGCTCCAAAGCACTCTTCGGTGCCGAGAACTCTGGGGCATCGGGGCCGGGGAGGGGACATCAAACCAAGTCTGATGTCAGCCTGCTGATAATCTTTGTCCAAAACCACACGAGGTCAAGTAGAATGGACATGCCCATCCCAAGCCGGCTCCAGCTACACGGTGGCCAGTGGTACTTTCCAAAGATGGCCACACCCTGGGATGCTGGCTCCCCACTGCTGAGGACATAGGGTCTTCCTCCCTCCCTCCCTCTGTATCCAGGGGGGCCCGGGGTGACTACAGCACAGGTGCTGCTCCAAGACCTCTGATGATGGGCTTCGAGATGGGCTTTCCTCTGCTTCTTTCTCGAGATGCCTGCCCTCGGATGCAGCCCCCCTGCTCCGAGGCAGCCCAAGCCAGCCCACGTGGAGACACTACCCAGAGTGGCTCAGGTGGGAGGACCTGAGGCCCCAGCTGATGCCAGCAACAAGTGCCAGACACACGAGCGCACCAGACTGCAGACGCCACGCCCCCAGCTGAGGGTCCCCCAGTGGAGCCCCAGACAGCAGGGCCCAGGGACAGACTACCCGCACGGTGCCCCATCCACGTTCCTGGACTGAACTGTCCATGAACAAAAGGAATGGTCATTTTACACTAGTCTGGGGTGATTACGCAGCCAGAGTAATGCATATGTACATGTGTGTGTGTTTGTGTGTCTACATAACATGTCCATGTATATGCACATACGTCCGTACGATAAAACACCACTCTGAGAGTTCCTAGGATGCGCCGGGAGCTCTCACACCTCCCCTGCTAGCATGTTCTGGGGCCTCTGCTAAGGCTCAGGGGCAGAGCCTGCTGAGACGCCCCCTCTCCCTTGTCCAGAGCCAGGCTCGTTCCACGCACCATGACCCCACCGTTGATCCGGCCGAGCCTTCCTGTATGGAGAGGGGGTAGCGTCTCACCAAGCAGGGAAGCCCCGGACCCCGGAGCCAGACTGCCGGCGGGTGTGGATGGTGGCTCCGTGCCGCAGTTTCCTCACCTGCAGGCCAGGGTAACAGCAGCTCCTTCCTCGAGGACAAGGGCAAAGTGCGACTCCTTCGCTAACGCTGAGCTCACACGGAACAACCCACGCTGCAGTACCCAGTGTTCTTTCCAGACTGCCAACTCCTTGCCGGCCTGCCCCGGACTACCGGAGGGCCTTAACTCAGGGTATGGCTCGGAGAGGCCCGCACTCCGTTCTCGCCCGCGGAGCCCATCCTTCTGCGGGCTGCGCGGATCAGACACAGGGTCTGAAATACGGACCTCTCAAGAGAAGCCCCAGGGGCCACGGTTCATCATTCCCACTGTCCGGAGCCATTCTCCCAAGCCAGGCCATCTTGCAAGCCACTGCCGTGAGCAGCTTGACTCCTGAGCTCACATCCTCTCCTGCGTCACGACAGACGTTGGCACCCTCCTGAGTTACAGGGCTGAGCAGTCTGTCCCTGTCGAGCTCTGCCCTCAACTGGCCAGAATCATCCCATTGCATCCGTTTATCTCTCAGCTCAAGGTTCTGGACTTTTCCCAGTGCTCCCGGCCCAGGCCGTCGGTAAGATACCGATTGGCTGACGGCTTCCTTTAAAGAATCATTAGTGAGTCAGTAACATGTTCTCAGAGAAGGGAGACAAAGTACGACTCCTGGAGATGACTCAAACAGTCCACACCAGCACCCACTGACCATCTGGACAAATCAATCCCCTCCCAGGAAATTACTGAGCCAGGCAAAACACGACCCCCGCCCCAACAAGGCTGTTTACAACAGACAACCCAACGCACACCCTGGGAAGAAACACAAAGACACACGGCCCGGGCACGAGAAGACAGAACCCGCTAGATTGGAGGCCAGTGGTGGAGTGTGGTTCTTGGCTAGCAGCCTGGTGCCTGACTGCCCCTCAGACCACAGCTCCGGGCTGCTCCCCCGAGAGGCCCCAGAGACATGGAATGACTCTTTGCCTCCCTAAGTACTAACCACAGCCTGTGTGCCAGGCTCCATGCTAGGCCCTAGGGACATATGAGTACCCAAGGGACCCACCGACCAGGCCCTCCAGTTTAGAGGGGAGCATCCAGAAGGGAAGGGATGATCCTTCTGTCTCTCTCTCCTGCCCTGGACAATGGAACTTTCTGTTCCATTCTAGATACTAAACCTTAAAGAATTATTTATTTTAGAGGGGAGGGGAGGAGGGACAAAGGGGGAGAGAGAATCTCAAGCAGACTCCCCGCTGAGCACCAAGCCCAACTCGGGCTCAATCCCACGACCCTGAGATCATGACCTGAGCCAAAGCCAAGAGCCAGATGCTTAGCCAACTGAGCCACTCAGGCACCCCCTAGATACCAAATCTTAAATGGACAAGAAACAAATGCACAAAATCAGGAGCAACTGACCAAAAGGGGAGATGAAATGAGCATCGTACTAGAGCCTTGAGGCCCGGAGAAAAGACATTAGGGTTACTGTCTTCACATAAGGGGTACGACCTTGTCCAGAGGATCACACAGGACCCATCTGGTCCTGGAGGTAGATCCTAGGCCTTCAGCCTAATATAAGAAACAACTGCCAACAGGCCGTCTTCAGAGATGAAACGTAGTGAGCTCTGTGCCAGGGGGAGCATGCCATCGGAGGCCAGGGGGACCTCTTAGCAGGGAGGCTGAGTCTTTACAGGTCCCTTCCGACCCTGACACTTGAGACCTTTTTTCCTCACTGGCAGCATCTCTAACCCACAGCTGCCCGGACTGCCCGGACATCCAAAGGGCTGCTCTCCACCCAACCTCCCCCACAACAGGCACCTCCAAGAGCACAGCCCCGGGGAGTCCCCAGGGCTTCAGAGAGGATCCACCAAGAAGTGCACTCGGGCTGTCTCTGCCCGTGCGCAGCTCCCGGAGTCAGAAGTCCTCACAAGCACCCCTGCAGGTCAGACAGGGACACCTGCCTGTTCGTTCAATAACCCCTCCCTGGGCCCTGGCTGAGTGCCACGCTCCGGGCGCAGAACCTCAGTGGCCCTGGGGGCCACTGGCCATTCCAAGCTCGCTCCCCCCACGTGCCTTCAGCACCTACAGCTGGCCTCTAGGCTTGGCCTTCTTGGCCGCCCACAAACACTTCGGTTATCTCAGAAGACGTGGGGGCATTCCACGTGGCAGGTAACTCGAGGATGAGCTCAGAAAACTTAATTTTGACTACTCTGGACAGAGATCTTCTGTGCTCAGTGAATAGGGGCCTCAGAACAAGTTTCCCTCTCTTTTTCTGGGATCACCAGGAACAGCAATGGACACAGTAGGCCTCAGCCCTGGTAGGCCGGGCGTCTGCCCCAAACTGCTTTTATCCCTCCTCCCTCGTGGCCTGTCTGCCCTCATCGATCCTGCCTATGGCTATTCCCTGTCACCCAGATCACTGTTCCTGATGCCTTTTCTGATTCGTGCCGGGGCCCACAGCAGCACCCCGGCCTTCGGGTCTTGTGCGGCCCTGCGTCTCTGGCACTCGGCTGGGTTTCATTTACCCCTACTGTCCTCTCTCTCTGCCTCAGATGATGCTTCACGCTGGGCCAGATTCCAGGCAGTGAGGTTTGTCCAAAATCTGAAGCAAGGTGAAGGCAGCCTCCTTCTTTAACTGTTTCATGTAAACTCCCCCTCCTAGCAGATAACAGAGCTCATGCTCCTCCGCGGGAGGATGCGGGCCAGCCATCCTCCGCCCGGCCTGACGCGAGCCATTCTGGGGACCCAGAGACCCAGGGCTGCGTCTGGCCTCTGGAAGTGACTCTCTAGGTAATCCTAAGTTTCTTAGCCAACTTGGTCTTTTCTTCACGAGTACAAGTGAGGATGGTAATATATCCACCAGCAAACTGGGAGGTGAAAATGGGCTAAGAGTAAGGAAAAACATGCGGGAAAATGAACACCACACAAAAAAGCATTCACAACACGGTTCCTGTGTGAGGCAACAGTGCAGTCGGTCTCCCTCCTCTGAACTCCGGCCCTCTGCACCCCTCTGGTCACAGAGCTCCCTGGGGCTGTCCCAGAGACATCTCTAGGGGCTACCCCTTGCCCTGAGCATGATCGGACGCTACCTGCATGCAGGGGCCTTGGTCTGCCCTCTTCTGTTTACCTGCCCCGATGGCTCGTCCTCGCACCACATGGATTACAGACCTTGCCAGATGGTAGAAACTACTCTGAGACTCAGCCCCTCCTTAGAAGACGGCAATCCTGCCACCACATTGCAGGGTTTAGTGTTACTCGCTCCCCCACTGCCCTGCTGGAAGGCAAACAAATGGGGGAGGTACAAACCTTCACACACAAGGGGCCAGCACCAGGGGCAGCAGACCAGAGATGCTGACCACACTCGGGAAGATGCAACATGGTCACGGACTCAGGAAGGGAGGGAGCTAATGAGATCCCCAGGGAACCCCAAAACTGGACGCACCGGACATCCTAAAGAATAAGGGTGCACATGGGAATCTCAGCTCCAAGTCTCCACGTGGAGCTACCGGGTTTCCACTCTCAAGACAGGTATAGACGGTTCTGTCCTGGGAGAACATGGCTCAGCGGAGGGCAATGAGGACATGTGCACAAGTGCATGAGGCCCGAATGCGAAGGGCGAGATGCTGGGTCCCATGGCCCAACCGCTCCCTCAACTCAGCCTGGAGATGAGAACACTGTTCTCCGGGGAAACAGGCCCAGAATCAAAATATCCTCAGTGGGTACCTACCCCTATCGCTGCACGAAACTGGCGGGGTCACGCCACGTGCCCCGTCACCCGAATGGGAGGCTCAGCCATCTTGAGCCCCATTTTTAAACACAAAAATAGCCAAGGACACTAGACATTTGAGAACTTCCAACACAAAGGTCAAAGACCAAAGCCAACAGACGAAAGGAACTCAGGAGGCTGAGATAAGGCAGGGAGCAGCAAAAAAACTGTACTTAGCATCCCCAGAGAGAGGAGATACTCTGCCCAGTACCAACAATGGGGGCTCAAAACAAACAAACAAACAAACAAAAAACCCTCCTGAAAAGCAGAATAAAAAAGGAGGTGGAAAATTCAGCTCCATTCAGAAGTGCAACGACCTACAACAGGAATTCCCAAATGGCAGGATAAAGTGGAGGGGAAGAAATTATGAAAGAAACATACAAGAAAACTTCCCAGAACCTCAGGGCAGGAACTTCCACACGGAGAGGGCCCACGGGGTGCCCCACACGAGGAATAAAGAACCCACCACTTGGGGGATTCTACAACACTGGGGGTAAAGGCAAGATTCTCAAAGAGCAGGTCACATACCAGCATTAAGGATCAGAATCCAGCTGACTTTCCCAAAATGACACTGGAAGCTAAAAGACAGGGGGAAAACTTGCCTTCAAAATTCAGGGGCAGGGGTGATTTCCAGCTTAGAAATGGATTCCCATGAAACTCCAGACAGGATAATAGAGTAAAAATATCTGCAGATAATTTTCAGATTGCAAAATGAAAAACCAGAACTCTCACGCATGCTTCTTGCCAGGAAGCTCCTAGAAGATACGGACTGACCGAAGAGGAAGAGCAAACCACAGACAAGGAAAAAAAAGGCATCCAGGGAACAGGTGATTCAGCACAGGAGGGGCAGGCAGGCGTCCCAGGGTGGTGGTGAGAAGACCCAGGACAAGAGCCGAGCAGTAAGAGAGGCCGGAAAGCAGCCAGTCGAGACCAGAGCGGGAAGAGCAGGGCTGGGGGGAGACCCAGAGCCAGCAGATGCGCCCGTGTGTCTGATGGCACGGAGGAGGGCTTCTCTCTTGGGAGTCAAGTGAAGCATTTGGGAAGAAATTAATGATAGATCCACAGAAAGCAGAGCGAACCAAAAAGCAAGGTAAGCAATAACCAGAGGAAAATAAAAAGTGATACAGGGGACTGCTAGCCTGGGACACTACAGGGCTCAGCTGTGATCGATATTTACAGACAGGTGACAGTGTAAACACTGAAGGCAGAATGAGAAAAAATTGTGGTCTAGTCACGTTGAAAAGATGAAGAGAATTCTGGGGGGGGGGGGCACGCGGATTGGGGGTAAGATACCCAAAGCTTTCTACAAACAAAGGTCACTATGGAACCCTATCTGAAATTGAAAAATTGAGAACAAATAGTATAAGCATATTTTTAGGTTATTCTGAGAATTAAAAAAAAAATAGTTTAAAAGGTTGAAAATGCAGTGAACTTGGGAGTGAGGAGTCACGGTGATTGTGTTCCAACTGCGTGCACTAGTGTCTGCATGAGAGTGAAATGTTAGTTGCAATTTTGTTAAAGAGAAAAACAAATGTCTGCTCAGCGCCCAGCGAGAGCCCGGCTGCCTGGCTCTGAAATCGGGGTCCTCCGGCACAACCGGACTCCTGATCCCCCTTCTGCCCCTTCCCGGGTCTTCGGACACCAAGAAGGAAGGGTGGGGTGGGAGGGGAATGAAGGGGGGGAGGACTCTTCCTGAATTTTAAGGGAAGCCCTCTATCCCCAACTCTGCCTTGTAGATGAAAGGGTAAGGGGAGGGGGTCCCACATGCTGAGCAGAGCTGCAGAAAGGGGCAAGGCGAGGGCCAAGCCCACCAACTCAGACACGAAAAGCTGGTGAACTGTGGGGCAGCCTGAACTCCCTTCCTGCAGCTGCAGTGCCGGTGCCCTTTGTGAACTCCCTGGTTGCTGCGGAGAGGCCGGGTCGGGGGGGGGGGATGGGGGGGCGCGGGTAGGGGGTGGATAACAGTGTTGCTAGGACACATGCTTTGCAGGGAGGCAGACTTCTTACCAGGACCTCTAAGTGGACCAAGAGGAAGGGTGGGACAGGCGGGGCCTGAACAAAGAGGCTTCTGGAGCGGGGGGAACCCAGCCAAATGTCTGCTGCTGCCTCTGGGGTGCAGAGTGCGGACGGTACAGACACTCCCCCGGCTGCACCCCACTTCTGGCAGGCACTCCGGTGTGCAGGGCCCTGCAGCAAAGGGAGACCACACCTGCCCCTAGACCACACAGGAGAGGACCCCCCCTTGGCAGGGAACAGCTCTGTGCTTTTGAGGGAACCAGTGGGCAGAGGCCGCTTCTGGCCCCCCACTTGCAATTGGCACATGATTGGAAAAGGATTCTCAACACTAGCGTGAGCAGCTCCCTAGGAACCCAGGTTTCCGTGGACCCTGCTGCTTCCAGGGACATCAGGCATCAGAGCCCCCCTTATGCCCAGAGCAGGGCCCCATCTGGCCTCAGCTTTCTCACCTGGCAGAGCCAAGCTGGGAATTCGAGGAGGCCACCCGCACTCGCAGGGGCACGGGAGGCATGTGATCAAGGCCCTTATTCATTCAGAAATCCTGGAATGAGGGAGCACCTACCTGGTGCCTGGCTCTGCTGACTTGGGCTCCCGGCCTGTTCCTGCTCTCACCCCTGCCACTGCCTTGCCCTGGGCCCCCGGATGAGCCCCTGACTCATCTGTACCCGGGGGTTTCTGTCTACAAACAGAAAACGTCTTTGCTGCTCACCCCCATCAGAAGAGCTAAGTCTACACTGGGCGACGCGAGCAAACCAGGCATGCCTGCTGTGTTCCCTGGGTGGCAGGCGTGTTCAGGCCGTGAGGATGCGTGCAGGGTGCCAGGAGAGGTGCAATGGGGGGGGGGGGGGGCTTCTCCCAGAGTCGGGACAAAGGAGAAGCAGCGGGCCGAGAAGAGCCATCCAGGCACGGGGAAAACACCGAATGGCCCTGCTGGAGAAGAGGGAAGTGTGGCTGGAGAGGCGGGGGCCAGCGGGGGGTGGTGGGCATGTGGCTGGAGAGGCAGGGGCTGGGGGTGGGCAGTGCAATACGGGTGCCTGCATTTCCTGGCTGAGGCCTAAGGCCTTTCCTGTGCCCGGCAAGGCCTCAGGGACACACGGGTTCAGAGTAGGGCAGGAAGAAAGACTCCAGCTTCTGTGGGGGTAAGCATGGGGCACCCCAATACCCCTGGAGCCCAGGGCCTGAGGCAAAGCCCTCCTGGGGTCAGGGGAGTGGACAACTGGTCGTGGTCAGGGCTGCCCTGTCTCAACATAAGGAACTGCGACATCTGGTCACTCTACCTGAAGCCAGCAGGACAGACATGGAAGGAAACAGGAAAATGCATGACCTTGGCCGGGGGGGAGGGGGGATGTCAGAGTAGGGATCTCGAATTCAAGGACCCCTCTCCCAGCCCTGCTGGCCTCTGCAGGCCCAGGGATTGTGGGCCTGTGGCCTGTCTTAAGGACTCTGGCCTCTCCCTCCTCCACCTGCCCTCCACAGAAAGACGTTCTAACTTGCAATTTCCAGTTATGGCACGTTCTTGTCCATCAACGGTAAAAAAGAAAATCTAAATTTCTCTGTGTACCCTGCAAGGCTGTGTACATCCTGTCCTCCTTCCCAGCGCCGTTCCCTCTCCAGCCACTGGCCTCTCCTCTGCCCAAGGCCAGCCCCCAGCCCAGCTCCCCCCACCTCGCAGATTCCTTGAGGGGCCCCGTGCATCAGCTCCCCTGGACACCTGGGATGCTCACCCCAGCAGCCTCAAGCTCCAGGTTTCTGCTCCCTGTGTTAGCGGCTGGGCCCGGTGGAGAGCTGCCCTGTCCCGTGGGGACGGGCCAAGCAGACAGGTGGAGGCTGGCTTTCCTCCTTGGCACCCAGCAAGCAGCAGAGGGCCTGGTCCCTGCTGGGAGCTCAGTACCAGGGCAGCTGATACCTCCACACCAAACGTGGGACCCGAGGCCCGTGAAAGGCAGAGCCTTCTGGGGAGGCACAGCAAAGCCTGCTCCTGGGACAAAGCCCTCAGAATTAAGGCACGTGGGGAGGGAGCCTCATCCCTGCCACTGCCTTGCCCTGGGCCCCCGGATGAGCCCCTGACCCATCTGTACCCAGGGTTTCTGTCTACAAACAGACAACGTCTTTGCTGCTCACCCCCATCAGAAACGCCAGACTGAGAAAAGAGGCACAGGGAGAGGCTCCTTGTTGGCCGGTGTCCCTAAAAGTGTCGTGGGAGCCCTGAGGCCAAGTGCTACACATGGGCCATCATCCCCTGCCCGCGGGAGTCCAGACGGGAACCCTGAAGTGGACAGAGAAGCAAGGCGCAGCCCGAGCCGAGGGGCTGCTGGATCCCAGGCCCGCCCGGTGCTCCCACCACCCCAGCCCAGCCCGCGCGCTCTCCTCACCCTCGTAGCAGTCCCGCACGGTGCCGAAGTAGACGTAGTACTGGTCGTTGGTGAAGAAGAGAAGGCTGAGCCAGGAGTCGAAGGCGTAGATGGGCACGATGAAGAGGATGCGGACGATGTAGCGCTGCTCGTTGGGGCAGCTGTAGCAGCGCAGGTGCATGTAGATCTGCGGGCAGATAGGGGTGGGCTCAGCCGGGGAGCCCCCCACGGCAGCCCACCTGCCACCCGCCACCCCTGCGCTCCGCGGCCAAGGGGGACAGTCGCACTCTGCTATTCGCCTCCGCTGCTGCCTGGTGCCGTGACCAGTCCTTGGCGCTGAGCCCCAACCTCTCCTCGGCGCTGGAGCTCCCACCACAAACCCGGGGGGCCGAGCTTGTAGGGTGCATTTAGGGGGCCCAGGCCAGCGTCACAGACGCGGGGGCCATGAGACCAGGCCCAGGACTCTACGGATCCGAGGCAAGCATGGTTAGGGATGCAACAAGCGCCCGGGGGCCTGTGCGCCCAGCCAGTTGGGGAACCTGGGGCGAGCGGCACAGAGGAGGCCCTCAATGGAAAGGCGGATCTCCTTGCCACCACCCCGGCCTTCCTGATGCCTTGTCCCCGGGGTTTTAGGGCAGCAGCGTCCACCCCGTGTGAGGGACAGAAGGGACCCTCGCTTCCCCAGAAGGCAGAAGCACTTCCCCAGTGAGTGGCTACAGTGATGTCACTGTCACCCGGCATCTCCCTTTCCCATGTGTTAAACAGAGCCGCGCTGCCGGCCCCACAGGGAAGGGAGGAGAATGTGGTGCAGTTTTTAGAAAGCAGAACTAGCAGCCACACATGAAGGCCAGCAACTGCTCCACGCTCCTCAGTCCCAGCAGCCAGAGCCCCGGCCCAGTTCTCATGACCGCACACCCAGCCCTGCTGCATCCTGGGCTTGGGTGGGCTTGGGGGGGTGGGGGCGGTGGGTTGGGGAAGAACAAAATCTCTCCCAGCTGCTAGGAGCCAACTGCCTTGGAAGCAATCGGGTTCGAGGAGGGACAGGGACACTGGGTAGCAGGAGAGGAGCTGATGGGGGACCTAATCGGGCTCAGCCGCCCTTCCTCAAACCTTCTTCCTCAGGCAGCCCAGGCAGGCCTCCTCTGGGACCGCGAGTACAGGGGGACAGGAGACCTGCCCTCCATCCTGGCTCTGCCACCAGCCTGTGCGTGACTAGGCCAGCACCCCATCACCTCTATGTCTCAATCTTTTCCTCTACAAACGGGTCACTGACGTCCGTGTGCCTCTGCAGGGCCCCCCTGCAGCCGAGGCGGCCCACGTGACCTGTCCTGCCCCACGGACGTGAGCAGAAGCCTGGCCTCATACCCCGTGGGGACTAGAAAACCTCTCAGGACCCTTCTGCAGGGCCTCCTGCGGCTCTCCGGCTCAAGGGCCCCGGGCTGGCCTGGGTACCTGGTGGCAGGTGATGAGCAGGGCCGTCCAAACGAAGAACCCGGAGATGGCCTGCGCGGCCGTTGTCATCAGGAACACGGGCTGCTCCATGGCCGTGGGGCTGCCCTCGGGGATCACAGACACGCTGGGCGACGCTGCCATGGTCGTGGGAGACGCTGGATCCGGGGCCAGCGCGGCCCCCCTCACCGTCATGGTGCCTGGCAGCCGGGGGTCCCTGAGACAAACCCTTGCAGTAGACGACGAGCTGGCCTAAAAGAGAGGACATTGCAGCGTTAGCCTCCCTCCCGGGGACTGGCAGCATGGCCAACAATCTTCCAGGCCTCCACGTCCACTGTCAGACTATAACTGGACTCTGACCACGTGTGTCCTGGCCCAGCCCCACCGTGTCTCCCCTGGATTCGTGTAACAGGCACCTGAGCAGTCACTCGGCTGCTGCCTTGGCCCCTACTGTCCCATCCCCACAGAGAAGCCACAGGAGGCTACCCTGGGCCCCCCTTTGCTCAAACCTCCCCAGTAGCTCCCGACTCCTTCAAAGTATAACCTGCTGTCTGCACAATGGCCCCCAAGACTGGCCAGTGGCTCTGTGTGGTTCTCATCTCCCTGCTACCTGCTGCGGAGATCCTGGCCTGCAGCCACGCCGGCCTCCGGCCCCCGGACCTCTGCTCGGGCTCCCACACAGCTCCCAGGGGCACTTCCCTTGGGTCCCTGCCCTGACCACCCATGCATGCTGGTGATGCCTCGCCCGCTCCAGGCACTCCCGACCACTTCGCTTTCTTTTTCTCCAGAGTTCTCCTTCCGCCCCGACTCCCTCTGACAAAGCTACATTCACTCGTAGGTTTAGAACACAAGCTCCCTGAGGGCCGGGCCCGGATGGGGGCCCTATCCTGCTCCCAGCACCCATCACACAGCAAACACCTGCTGGATCCTCGCGTCGCCACACCTCCCCATCTTGCAAGGTCACTTGGTTGCTTTCTCTCTTCAAGGAGGGGCTGTGCCTTCTCTTTGCCATTTCTCCCCAACTTCCCGGATGGCCGGCCCCCCATTCATCATCCACCTGAGCTGTTTCTGGGAGACTCTGGGGCCACCTGGTGTGCCTTCAAACTGCTCTGTCTTAATTCAGTTTTCTGCATCCTTCTTCCTACGCTTCCCCCAGTCAGACTCCTCTCCAAGTCACATGCAGGCATACTTCTCGTAACAATGGCTCTGTCCTTTGCTGGTGTGTGTATCCCCCAGCAGCCGTCCACTCTCTGCGGCAAGAACAGCATTTCTGTCTTTCGATCCCCAGCACCAAGCCCAGCACCAAAGCCATTTACAACATTTACTTTGTTACCTACTGATTTTCAGTCCTTGTTTTAAAATTTTTCAGGTATTTCCTAGAAAAGCCCACAGAGATGAGCAAATTGGCACACAGGGAAATTCTGGGCGGGAGAATAAAAGATGGGAGTGGGTGGCACACAGGCTGGCCTTCTAGGGTCCTAGGGGCCCACCCAGTCCCCCCATGCAGGCTCTCTGTCCGCTGCTCTTCCCAATGGCGACTTTAAGAGCCATGGTAACAAACGAACAATTTCACATTAAAAATGAACCCAGATGCCCCCAGGGAACAGCTGCTGTCCAAGAATAAAGCGACTCCAGAAAGGCTGGTCACTGCTGGACCCTAGGCGATCCGAGCCACACCGCCCCAACAGGCGACCCTTTCAGTTCTGCCAGCTGCCAATGAGCTGGTCAACATCCTCCCGGAGCCACTCAGTGTCCCTGCAGCAGAGGCTCTGGGAGACAAAGCTGCAGAGCGACCAGAGGCTCTGCTGACCGTGAAGCAGAGAGCGTGGACACCAGGGAGGGCACTCCGGCTGCAGCTCAGGTCTCAGCTCCACCAGCAATCAGTCGTGGGTCCCCACACAGCTTTGCTGGGCCTGGAGGGTCTCCTCGGCCTGGTGCAGGACACAACCAAGCCCCCAAACCTGACCACCTCAGCCTGAGCCCCGAGGTCAGCCCAGATGACCCCTCACGGTCCCTTACAAGTCCCAGCTGATACTCTTGGCCAGAATATACTGGCATCAACAGAGGCTTCCGGGGTGCACCCGGGCCCACGGCCTGACTCTGGATGAAGAAGTTCTTTGCCTACGTGTCCCCACGCTCCTGGCTTTGCCCCCGGCCCCCTCAATGACTCCAGCACCCCCGGCCCCCACGTGCGCATCTGCTCTTAGCTCTAAGTTTTTACCCTAGGAGAGCCCTTTGCGTTTCTATTTTCCTGTGAAAATAAGTGATCTCTAACACACTGACCAGGAGTTGAATCTAGATTTAAAATCCAAACTGGAGAAGGCATCTATATAAAGAAACTCAGAACTGTTGAAGGTGTCTATATAAAGACGGGCGGCGAGCTCCCAGAGAACCAGTGACAAGTCTAAGAATAGCTCCTGCAAAGATGGCTGCAAAATTGGAAACCAGAGCCAGAAATACTTCTTTAAAAAAGAAGATTTGGGTTGTAAATCATCATCTTTGTCTATCATCCCAAATTAAATGAATAAACACAGGGAATTGGGGGGGGGTGCTTAGAGGAAGTACAAATATTCCTCAATCTCCAGCTTCCAAGCACAGGCAGGCTGATGCGTCAAAGGCTGTTTTGTTCCCTGCTGAAGGCAGCATGGGGAGGCCCGGCACAGGGGCACTGCTGAGCTGACCCTGTCCACAGGGAGGGGACTTGCGCCAGGGACCTGCCTCGGCTGTGGAAACTGAGAGAAGGCTCGAGGCCCAGCTTCTACCTGGGACTCTGCTCACTGCCCCTTGAGTGACCCCCCACCCCCAAGTCCAGAGAGACACTGGCATGCAGAGCTCTCTCACCTTTTCCCCATGTAGGTTGCTTAGCTTACCGGCAAGAGAGCTGTTCAGAGAGGGTGGGTGACTTGCCCTGAAATCAGGGATAGGACTCGAACTCAGGTCCTATAAACCCATTGTCAGGCCCACCCTAAGGAGTGGAGGCCCTGTGTGAGCAGCCCCTCCTGCGCCAGAGCCTCCTTCCAAGAGCCGGTCCTTCCTAGCAAGCCCGAGTCCCTCCTTCCAAAAAAGGGAGAGAGGTCCTCTGCAGGAAGGGGCAGCGGATGCTGGAAGGGCTCGCCAGCCTGCCCACGCTCAACAGCCTTCTGGGTTTACTATAAGCTCTTTACCTAACTCTGGGCAGCGCTCAGTTTACACACTGTTTTCCCAAGCATCATCTCATTTTTTTTGCGCAGCAACTTTGAACTAAGTACTATTAACTGCACATGATTCTAGGGTTTTCATAATATCCCCCCTCCCCCAAAATACGTGAAGCAACATGCTGACTCACAGACGCATGGCCCCTGGCACGAAAGAACAGCAGATGAGGCCGGCTCCTCCTAGGCTGTAGATCCCAGGGGCTCGCCTTGCTCCCAGGGCCCAGGGCAGCACACAATGCTGGACCCTGCAGACTATTCACAGTGTGTGTTCTGGGATGGGGGGATGGACACCAGGGTCCCATCCTCTCACACTCGGGCGGCATCAATGGCCTCGGCCAAGGCTGGGGGGAGGGTCAGGGAAGGCTTCAAAGCGGCAGGGACTTTGGGGGCAGAGTGTTTAAGGAGCATAACCAAGCTTCAGCACTGAGGCCACCCAACGGGATTCCTGCCGGACCTCACCATCTGCGAGTGTGGACAAGTGACTTCATCTCTAAGAACCTCAGTTTCCCCATCTGTAACACTTTAGGGTAACTACAGAATGGATGAGGGCGTGTTCTACTTTAAAGAAGTCCCGGGATGCCTGGGTGGCTCAGTCCGCTAAGCAGCTGCCTTCGGCCCAGGTGGTGATCCCAAGGTCCTGGGATCAAGTCCCATGTCCGGCTCCTGGCTCAGCAGAGAGCCTGCTTCTTCCTCCCACTCTGCCTGCTGCTCTCCCTGCTTGTGCTCTCCCTCTCTGTTAAATGAATAAATGAAATCTTAAAAATGAATAAATAAATAAAAATAGAAGTCCCATTAATGGAGACAGAATAATAGAATAAAGTAAAAGAACAAAAATGACCATTTTGCAACTCCTAATACAAATAGTGGACATAGGGACGCCTGGGTGGCTCAGTTGGTTAAGCGGCTGCCTTCGGCTCAGGTCATGATCCCAGCGTCCTGGGATCGAGTCCCACATCGGGCTCCTTGCTCGGCAGGGAGCCTGCTTCTCTCTCTGTCTCTGCCTGTGCTCACTCTCTCTCTTTCTGACAAATAAATAAATAAAATCTTTAAAAAAAAAAATAGTGGACATAGATACGGTTCACCAATGGATGATAAATCCCCTAGCTAACACAGTCTGAGCAAGTACAACTCTGAAGCCCACAGTCAAGATTGACATCACCAACACGGAGCTGCGAGAAGTCTCCAGCCTCCTGATGGGATACGTAGGGAGCACACGCTACCACCTAAGGAAGACCCTTCCCCAAAAGTGAAATGGGATCAAAACAAGCCTCCAGAGCTACTACCAGTAGCCAGGAAATGCAGAGGGTACTGGGACAGACTAAATGATATATCATGAGGACGCAGCAGCCGAATCTAGACCACGGGATAGTCTACAGGACAAATGACCCAGTTTCACCAACAAATCAGTGGCTTATAAACAAAGGTGCTCGGGGGGCTGTTACAGAATAAAGACTCGAGAGACATAATTAAATGCAACAAGTGGACTTTGTTGGGTCCTGATGCTAACAAACCAATGATGGAAAGACCTCTTTGAAACAGGTAACACACAGGAATTCTCGTCAATTTCATGAGGCGTGATCAGGGCATGATGGGTCCATAAACGTCTTTATCAATGGAGG
>PISX010010988.1:0-67595 GCA_004024625.1 Mellivora capensis | reverse complement strand
TTCTTTTTGGTCAAAATGCTTTTCAAGCGAATACCATTGGTATGCTATTGGTACATTATTTAATGAAGAAAAATTCTAGTACAATAAAAGAAGTTAGGCAGATACTATAAAAAATTACACCTATAATATCAAATACATATTTCTGTGACTTTAAATGAAAATGCAAGATTTTGTTACAGTGTTATTCTCTTTTTGGATGGAAAATTTTGATATTATATGGCCTTATAAATTAGAAATAGATAGCATTCTTCTGGTTTCAGGGTGGAAACAGGAAGAATTAAAAGTTGAGCTCTGAACATAAAAGAAGTGAATGGAGGAAGAGAAGTAAAACTCAGAATGAGGGCAGGTGAGGAAGGCTGATAAAGTATGAAACCAAATTATAAGAGAATCACAATTTGGATCAAAAAAGTCAATAAACAGAAAAACTGGTTTTGAGTTTTTTCACAGTCCGTTGAAAACCAATCCCCATAGTATCACACTGTGGGAACTGCAAGTTTTGTGAGTATAGCCAAACCTAGTTAATGTCAATTGTATTTAAACCATCAAGACTCAACAAAACCATTTTATAATATATGAGATAATCATGTCTGGTTTATAGTGACTAACAGTTCTGTTTTCTAAATTAAATCTTTAAGTAAAAAGTTCATTAACCTTTGAAGGTGTCCCAAATAGCAAAGGAGAGTGATGGGCAAATGGGAGTAATGATTTCAATTTGTAGCATAAAACAAAATGGGAAAATGCCTCCTCTTGGTTGATTTCATTTTCAGGTTGTGGAAGATCAGGTTACCTGGAAGATCAGGTTACTTATGAAAAGCTACTATTTAAAGTTTAAAAAAAATCCCACTGTGAATAAATAAGTGTTGATGTTACCCTTGATAGCATTTAATGCAATGTGGTGCCATAAAAATTCTCAAATATATGCAGATTTCTAAGCAAGCAGAACAACTGCCCCAGAGAGAGTAAAGAGACAAGGGTAATCTTGTTCTGAAGCATTTGCTTTTCCAAATGTTGGTCCTTTTAGAAGTTTGATGTTTCTGAATTTTAAAATTGTAAGCTTATGTTGCTAGCATAATAGTTTAAAGCAAATCCATTTAAGCTATAATACATGAACATGAAAGCATGTGTCCTTGAAGTATGCAATGCAAATATGTATAAAAGTCATGGATCGTTTATATTTGGGAAAATGGATAGCTGATAATTTTATAAATACATTGGTTTATTGCATGTACTTAAAATAAATGGCAGCCTAGCTTTTTTTTGTTATTTATTTTTATAAGATAATTGAAAAATAGCTTTCCTTAGGAAACATGTTTACTAAATAGACTGCAAATGAAGTCATACCACCATTTTTAAACTTGGTCACCATATTTGGTAACTGGATTATTTGGATTGCAAATCTTAGATGTGCTGCCACAATTCATCTGCCATAGGGTATGATTTGGGGGAATGATTATTGTCATATTTCACAAGCTAGCAGGTTGACCATAATTTGTCATTAGTTTAGTTGACTATAATTTGTTATTTGTCAACAAGTATTTATTGAACAGCTATGTTCATAGAATCGTCCTGAGTTGTGGATTATGGAAGAAAGAGTAGGGAAAATAAAAAGACATAAAAAAAATTTGGTTTTTGCTGCTAAACATCTTCCCACTAAAAAACAAATATATAAATATATGTAATACCAAGCATGTTAGGAAGAATTCCAAGTTGGCCCCCATGAGCTACTCTCCCTGGCATAATTATGTTATGTGGCAAAAGAGATTTTGCAGATGTAGTTAAGGTTTCTAATAAGCTGACTCTAAAGTAAGGTATTATCCAGGTGGGCATAACCTAATTATTGGAGTCCCTTAAAAGCAGAGTTGTCTGTATAGAGTAACAGAACAGGAAGGCAGGGATTCAGAGCTCATGGGAGTTGAAGATACTGCTGCTTGGTTGAAGATGGAGGGATCCACATGGAAATAACCTGAGAGCAGTCTCTAGTTGTTGAGAGTGACCCTTGGTTGACAGCCAGAAAATAGGGACCTTACTCCTCCAACCACAAGGAATTGGATTGTAGCAAACACTGGAATGAACTTACTTGGAAGAGGACCCAGAGATGCCTATGAAAATGCACCCCCAACTGACACCTTGAGTTTTGACATGTGAAGACCTGAGCAGAGAATTTTGCCTAAATGAAGGCCAGCATGTTTGTAGAGTGGTAGACAAGGAGAGGAAAATAAATTATGCAAGGACCTGTGAACTATGATAAACCAAAGAAAGGTTTTTGCTTGTTTGTTTTTTAAAGCCAAGGGAGTAAAAATCATATTTACATGGTGAAATGGTGATTCAGTTTGCCAGGTAGGGTATGGAGGGGGTTGAGTGAGGGATAGAGAATCAAAAAAGATAAATTACTCTGGAAACTATTGTTAACAGACTGGTGGGGGTGACTGTAATTTGGACCAGAGTGATAATACTAGAGACCTATAGAAATTTTGTGATAATAAATTGTTTGAAGTGGCTTAGTAAAACATGCCTCAGAAAAAAATATAAACAGTGATAATGAGATACTACATTCTCTTAAGAACTTGAGGAACAGACTTCTTTGAAAAAGTTGTATTTGTAGTAGACCTGCAAAGAAATGAATTTGATTTTAACAAGTAGACATACACAAATTAACACTAGACCAATAGTTCTCAAATCTGTCAGCATACTGGATTCCCTGGGGTGCCTTAGATATACTGACCACAGCATTTCTGATTTAATTGGTCTGGTTGTTACTTAAGTGTTAGTTTAGTGTTTTTAAAAATCTCCCCAGGTGTTTGCAGTAGACTGAGTAAAGATCACCCTCACCCATCTGGATGGGTACCATCCAATCTGTTGGGAGAATGAATAGAACAAAAAGGTGGAGGAAGGACAAATTTGCTCTCTCTGAGCTGAGACCTCCATTTTCTCCTGCCCTAGGACACCAGTATTCCTGATTCTTTGGGCTTTCAGACTCAGGTTGTGACTTACACCATTGCTCCTCCCACCCCTGCAATTCTCAGCACTTTGGATTCAGACTGAATTACACCACCAGCTTTCCTGGTTCTCCAGCTTTACAGACTGTGGATCATTGGACTTATCCTCCACAACCCTGTGAACCAATTCCTATAATAAATCTCCATGTACATATATCTGTATATATCTTATTGGTTCTGTTTCTCAGGAGAACGCTGACTAATGCAGGTACTGATGCTAGATTATAACTACATGAAACAAGAATTGTTCTCTTCTTGGAGGGACGAGAGCAAGAAGAGAGAGCAGATGAGGAGGGTAGTGCATGGGGAAAATATATAGGGAACTGACCATATCTCTCTTACTATAGAATTCACAGCTCTTTTAGTGTTCTATTGTTGCTTTAGTACCACAAATTTAAGGGCTTTATTTTTTTAAGATTTTGTCAAAGGGAGAGAGGGGGAGAGAGAGAGAGAGAAAGAGAGAGAGAGAGAGCAAGCAGGGGAAGCATCAGGCAGTGGGAGAAGAAGGCTCCACGCTGAGCAAGGAGCCGGATGTGGGACTCCATCCCAAAACCCTGTGATCATGACCTGAGCTGAAGGCAGACACTTAACAGAGTGAGCCTCCCAGGCATCCCAATTTAAGAGTTTTAAACAAAAAAAAATTATCTCATATTTCTGTAGGCCCAAAGTCCAGGTACAGTGTGGAGGAGATGGTTCTTCTGCTTGAAGACTCACAAAGCTGTAACAAAGGAGCCAGACCATCCTGTATTCATTTCTGGAGGCTCTAAGGGAGAATGCATTAAGCTCATTCAGGTTGATGGCTAAATTCAATTTCATGCAGCTGGGAGACTAAGGTTCTCATTTCTTTCCTAGCTGTTGGCTATCAGCTATTCTCAGCTTCTTGAGACCTTGACATTCTCTACCTCTTTGTCCCCTTTGGTGTGAGTAACAGTGAATTGAGGCTTTCTCGTGATTAAAATATCTTTGACTCTCCTATATGATCTGCTTTGAGGCATATCTTTTGCCTATATCCTGTTTTTCTTCCATTGTTTTTAAGGACCCCTTTGATTCCATTAAGCTTACCTGGATAATCTAGGATACTCTATTTAAGGTCTATTGATTGGCAACATTAATTTAATATGTTACATATTAATTAATATGTAAGGTTCCCTTCATAGCTGTCATTAGTGTAGTGTTTAATTGAATACCCAGAAGATAGGAATCTTGTGGGAACACCTGAAAAAGTCTGCCAACTCTAAAACCCTAAAACAGAACAGAGCTCAATAAGGAAAGAAATTCTGTGTTAAATAAATGGCAGATTTAAGTAGCAAAAAATGAAATTATTCATAACCTCAGAATTACTGAAGAAGTTCTAACATTTGCTAGCTGTTTAATCTAGGTGCAAGAAGAGTAAATCAACAAAATTAAGCAAGGTGGGTATTTTCTAAATTTCTGTTCTTTTGATTTCTTTTCTTCTTCCTTAGAGAAGGTATCTACCCGCGTGGCTTCAACAATGATCTCTCTAGGAATCCAAATAGGCTACACCTTAAAGTTCACATCTTAGGGTCTTTATGATTTAGATAGCATCTGGAAGACTTTTTTTTTTTGGTAACTTTCTGTTTCTTGAAACTTGCCGGTCTAAACAATGAATTTTGGAACACTGAGGAAGAAAAGAAAAAAAAAGAAAAGAAAAGAAACTTGCCGGTCTAAACCAGGTTTTATTAAGGTTAAAAAAAAAAAAGCACTAGACTTGGGTTACATATAGACTTTGTTATGAATTGCAATATGACTTGGAAGTCATTGGAAATCTCTACATAATGATGGTGATAATACTTTATTTGCATACTTTATGGAAATGTTTTAAATTCCAAATGAGATTAATGTATATGGAAGTTCTTTGAAAAATAGAAAGGACTTTTCAAATGAAAGAAAGCAGTTATTGTTTTTTCTCCACCAACCAAAAATGACTAGTTGAAAAATGTTTTTTTATCTTTAATCCAGAGAAGTCCAAATAAATTGAATCATTGCTTTATACAAATAAAAATTTTTTCTGTAGTTGCACAAGAGCTATCATTATTACAAATATAAATGATACTGTTAAATTTGTGTTGGGTAATTTTTTAAGAACCTGTTTCTAAATAATGCATCTTCAGAATAGCAGAGATTGAAAATTTGAGCAAAAAATCACTTTCATTCAGTAATATGCATTTAAGACTCCACTTTTTTATGGTTTGATAGCTCATTTCCTTTTACTGTTGAATAATAATCCATTGTCTGGATATACTATAGTTTATTTTCCATTCACCTAATTAAGGACATTTCAGCTGCTTCCAAGTTTTGGCAGTTATGAATAAAGCTGTTATAAACATTCATGCACAGGTTTCTGTGTAGACATAAGTTTACAGACCATTTGGGTAAATTTCAGGGAGTGTGATTGCTGGAACATATGGTAAGAGAATGTTTAGTTGTATAATAAACTGCCAAATTGTCTTTCCTCTAAAGTGACTGTACCATTGTGCCTTCCCACCAGCAATGAATGAGAGTTCTTGTTGCTTCACATCCTTGTCAGCATTTGATATTGTCAGTGGTTTGGGTTTTGGCCATTCTAATAATTGTATAGTTTTAACTCACTGTTTTAATTTGCAACTCCCTGATAATATCTGATGTTGTTGTTTATTTTTTCATATACTTGTTTGCCATTCATATACCTCTGGTGAGCTGTCTGCTTGGGTCTTTTGCCCTTTTTTAATCAGGCTGTTTGTTTTCTGATTGTTGAGTTTTAAGGGTTCTTTTGTGTATTTTGGGTAACAGTGATTTTTCAGATATGTTTTTTGCAAATAATTTCTCCCAGGCTGTGGCTTGTGTTCTCATTCCCTTGACAGTGTCATTAACAGAAGTTTTAAATTTTAATGAAGTTGATTACTTATTTCTTTCATGAATCATACCTTTGGTGTTGTGTCTAAGAACTCACTGCCATAGTTAAGTCCTCTGGGTTTTCTCTTTATCTTCTGGAAGCTTTATAGTTTTGTATTTTACATTTAGATCTATTATCCCTCTGAGTTAATTTTTGTCAAATGTATGAAATCTGTGTCTAGATTCATTTTTATATGGATGTTCAGTTCTGGCTGCATTGTTTGTTGAAAAGATTTTCATTGTTCCATTGTATTGACTTTACTCTTTAGTCAAAAATTAGTTGACCATATTTATGTAGGTCTATTTCTAGCCTTTCTATTCTATTACATTGATCTATTTGTCTATTCCTTCACAAGTACCAGATCATCTTGATTACTGTAGCTTTCTAGAAAGTCATGAAGTCTAGCAGTGTCATTTCTCCAATTTTGTTTTCCTTCAATATTGTGTTAGCATTCCTGGTTTTTACTCTTCATATAAACTTTAGAATCAATTTGTTGATATGCATAAAATAGTTTGCTGGATTTTATATACTTTTACTTACAACACGTCTGACACCATATATATGGTATCTTTTCCAACACCACTTCTCTAAGTCTCTCACAACAGCTGAGTGTACTACAACCCGATTCAATTCAGACACTATCAATCTGGAGTTAGTGGTAGATTCCAAAAGTTAAGGGCTTAATTTCATAGACTTCCCCTCATTTCAGATGCCAGTCCCAGGTTATTATCAGTATTTCTGACTAATCGGCTATAAATTCAGCTTTAAGTATAAAGAAAACTTTATTTCATCCTTCCTAATCAGTATACATTTAATTTTCTATTATTGTCTTATTTCATTAGTTAGAACTTCCAGTATGATGTTGAAAATAAGAGAAGGGACATTCTTGTTTTTTGTTCCTGATCTTAGTGAGAAAGGTTCTAGTTTCTCACAATTACATATGATGTTAATAGTAGGTTTTGGGGTAGTTGTTTTTTTTTTTTTTTACCATGTTGAGGGAATTCCCTTCTATTCTTAGTTTGTGGAGAGTTTTTAATCACAGATGAATGTTGGATTTTTGTCAAATGCCTTTTCTTTATGTATTCATATGATCATATGATTTTTTTCTTCTTTAGCCTCTTGATAGGGTTAATTACATTGACTTTTAAACATTAAACCAACCTTACACACCTGAGATAAGTTCACCTGGTTGTGGTGTGTTATTCTTCTAATACATTGTGTACAATTAAATCAAATTTTGTTGAATTTTTGCATCTGTGTTCATGAGAGCTATTGGTTTGTAGTTTTCTTTTTAAGATTTTATTTATTCAAATAAATTTATTATTTGATAATAATAATTTCATAATAATTTGATATTTATTATGTATTAAATAAAATCTTAGAAAACTACAAAAGGAGAGAGAGTGTATGAGAACATGAGTAGGGGGAACAGAAGGAGAAGCAGACTCCCCTCTGAGCAGGGAGCCCAATGCGGGGCTCCATTCCCGACCCTGAGACCAGGACCTGAGCTGAAGGCAGACGCTTAACTGACCAGGTCACCCAGGGAGCCCCGGTCTGTAGTTTTCTTCTCTTGAAATGGCTTTATCTCGGTTTGGTATTAGAGTAACACTGGCCTCATAGAATGATTATGATATATTCCCTTTGTTTCTATTTTCTGAAAGAGATTGTAGAGAATTGGCATAATTTCTCCTTTAAATGTTTGATAGAATTCACCAGTAAGCTGATCTAGACCTGGTGTTTTTTTGTTTTTTTTTTTACCTTGGGAAAGTTATTAATTCTTAGTTCAAATTTTAAATACATATAGACCCATTCATATTGTCTATTTTTGTGTTTGGGCAGAATGTTTCTTTCAAGGAATTGCTTCATTTAATCTAGATTTTCAAATATCTAAGCATAGAGCTTTTAATAATATTCACTTATATACATTTAATGTCCATAGGGTCTGTAGTGATATTTTTAATTCATTTGTGATATATAACTTTCCTTTTCTCTGAGGAATTTTTAATATTTGTTGCAAGACAGGCTACTGGCAACAAATTCCCTCAATTTTTGTTTGTCTGAGGAAGTCCATTTCTCCTTCACTTTTGAAGGATAATTTCACACCGTACAGAATTCTAGGTTGATGGATTTTTTTTTCTCAATACTTTAACTATTTCATTCCATTCTTCTTAGATGCATGGTTTTGAGAAGTCAGATATTCTTGTTTTTGCTCTTCTAAAAGTACATTATAATCAGTATTATTATTTTTTACCTCTGGCTTCTTTCAAGATTTTTTCCTTATCTTTTATTTTCTATAATTTGAATGTGATATGTGTGGGTGCAGTTATTTTTGGTGTTCTCTGAGCTTCCTGTATCTGTGTCTTGGTGTCTGACATTACTTTGGGAAATTCTTGGTCATTATTGCTGGAAATATTTGTTCTATTTTTTTCTCTTCTTCTGGTATTCCCATCATGCATATGTTATATCTCTTGGAGTTTTTCCTCAGTTCTGTGGCATGTTTCTCAGCCTTTTTTTTTTCTTCTCTTCTTAAAAGTTTATATTGACATTCCTCAAGCTCAGGGATTCTTTCCTCAGCCATGACCAGTCCATCAATAAGTCCATCGGAGGCATTCATTTCTGTTAGTATTTTTAATCTCTGTCATTTCTTCTTTTTTCATACAATTTTCATTCCTCTGCTTACATTGCCATCTGACCTTTAATGCTACTTTATCCATTAGAGCCCTTAGCTTTTTTGTCATAGTTTTTTTTTTAATTCCCATTCTGCTAATTCCATCATCTTTTTCATATCTGAGTGTGGTTCTGGTGCTTGTTCTGTCTCTTCATACTGTATTTTTTGCCTTTCAGTATGCCTTTTAAATTTTTCACAATAACCAGATGTGATTTATTAGGTAAAAGGAATAGAAGTAAATAGACTTTTATTACTGTGGTGGTAAGAAGGCCCAAGGATTTATTTTACTTACTCCTGTTCTAATGTAAGGAGAGCCTCTCTTTAAAACTCTACCACTTTCTTGTGTCGGTAGTTGCATGAACTACATCAGTGTTGAGAACAAGAATGGCACAAGAAACCATACATACATTTACTTAGGAGATCCTCGTTGTAGTGGGCAATTTTTGGGTCCCCAGCATCCAAATATCCTTTCTGTGTTTGAGGAAAACCTTATCTTATGAATCTTAATGACAGAAAAACTCAGTCAACTAGATGCATCTTCCTTGAATTTAGTATCTAGCACTAGGGACATAATGCAACAAAGAATGAGAAATACATGTTAATGGTAACATTAGTAGCAACCTGTGTCCAGAGGCATTAGCAAGAGTGATGCCAACATCAGTACAAGCTTTGATGGTCAATGACAGTGATGGTGGTTTCCTCAGTGCACAAGTTCTTGAAGGATTTTGCCTGTGATTACAGCCACATCGTTGCTTATTTTTTAAGCCTGTTACTGTAACATCTTTTGTTTTAAGATTCTGTGAACTAATTATTTTCTTAAACTACTTTTTTGGCTTAAATCATTCAGTTGCTTTCAACTCAGAACTCTAATTCATACCATGCTCATTAAATGTGAGGGCTCAAAGGGACACTTGAGAGAATCTCAAGCAGACTCTGGGCTGAGTGCAGTGCCTGACATGGGGCTCGATCCCACAACCCTAAGATGGTGATCTGAACCAAAATCAACAGTCCAATGCTTAACCAACTGAGCCACACAGGCACCACTATTTGCAGGACTTTCTGATCCCAATTTCTTCTCTTGGAATTTTTCTTATAGAAATAGTTCTCATTTTGTGTCACTCAAGGGTAATTGGTAGGAAAATTATATTTAGACTTCATCATTGCAACAACATTTGGTGTTTTGTTAAACTGAATACTAAGTATCCCTATTAGACATTGCAGTCAAACTCTTAGAGCTTTCTGGACTTTTATCTAAGGATACTTATTTAAGAGAATTTTCGTGGTTTAAAATCCAAAGCAAAATGCTTATATAGACTCAGATAATAATTTTAGATGCTAACATTTATTATATTCTTATAATCTTTGAGGCCTTGCACTAAAGACTTTAGATACAAGTAGTATTATTATTTCCTTTTTACAGGCGTGGTAATCTGGACTCAGAGACATTAAGAGACTTGTTTAAGATCACAAAACTAGTAAGAAGCACAGCTGATATGGAAATCCAGGTGAGTTAAACCAAAAAACGTGTGCTTTCAATGTGTTGTACTGATAAGAAAAAAAAAAATTGACTTTTTAAAAAATTCCTTACTTAGATGTGAGATATGAAAAAGATAAAAATATATAAGGTTTACATAAGAGACTCTTAATCTAACAAAACAAAATGAGGGTTGCTGGGGGGAGGGGAGTTATGGAGAGGGTTGTTGGGTTATGGACATTAGGGAGGGTATGTGCTATGGTGAGTGGACACTGGGGAGGGTATGTGCTATGGTGAGTGCTGTGAAGTGTGTAAGCCTGACGATTTACAGACCTGTACCCCTGGGGCAAATAATACGTTATATGTTAATTGGAAAAAGGAAAATATATATATAAGGTTTAATTATTATGATATTTTCTTTATATGTATGGTTGCCTTGTTGTTGTGTCAGTCCCAGCCTACTGATAGTGATGGTTTTGGCTGGGAATCCCTGAAGTATTGGCCCATATTACTTGCAGGGAGCCCCCAGAGATACTTCTCCCACTGTGGCTAATGCTGTGGCTGGATTGGTGCTTGTTTTTACCAGAATTACAGGACACACTTCAGTAAAAATCATCAGGAAACTTTGAAGAACAAGATTTACTATTTGTTTTGGAGGATACATGGCACACCTGTGGGCTACACAGTAAAGTTGTATAGGAAAAAAGAAAGAGAGAGAGAGAGAGAAAGGAAGGAAGAAAGAAAGAAAGAAAGAAAGAAAGAAAGAAAGAAAGAAAGAAAGAAAGAAAGAAACTAGAGCTCTGAGTTTATTAGGGTTTGAGGGTGGGATCTCCAAGGTTTGGGGATTCATGCTTTATTGGCTAATTTAAAGTATAAGAGTAGGATTTAGGATGGAGGAAGTGAGAAGCAGGATCATTCCAGCAAGCAATTATCTAAATTACTCAGGGTTTTCTGAAAGAGGGAACTTCATAGGTGGGGGTGACCTAACTCTTTATCTAGTTGTTTTGCTGTTTCATGCAGCTGGCAATGTGTTTTTTCAAGATGGATGACTTTTGAAATGGATGCCTGGGCAATCAAAACCTTAATGTCAGACACTTACACTACATTTGTTAATCCTAGGAGCTAGTATTATCCTCAATTTGCAGATGAGGAATCTGGGCCACAGGGAAGGAAAGGGTTAGAGAAATAGTAAGTGGTAGAAGCCAGATTTGTTTTCAGTTACAGGGCTCTAGGATAGGCTCTTACCCCTCAGGCTATGCTGACTTTCAATAGATGCTATGACCAAGTGCAAGTTTCTGGGCCTGTTTGCAAACTCCAGGGAGTTGAGGTGGAGATGTGGTGGTAGTGCCAATGGCTTCCTATTTCTTGTATCAGAGTTGTAATAGTGTGCCCTTGAATTCAGTAATCCTAGAGGCTACCTTCTGATTTTAACAGAAGTAGAAACATCCTTGGATCATCAGTTTTAAGATATTCTGGAACTTATTTCTGTGGATACAGCCAGAGTGTGTCTTTGCAGATTTTCCAACAATTTTGTAAGCAAATGCCTATAATGGATTATTTAAACATTTTATACTGTAGTTGATCTTGTCTGGGGGAAAAAAACAGATGCTATTTAAATAGAGTTCTTGAGACTGTTTATATAGGTTTCTAAACCATTGACCTGCAAATCAAAGTAAGTGCTGATTCCATAAAGAGTTTGCAAGAATATAATTCTCAGGTTTGTCAAGACTAATTTCACATGGAAATGTTAAAGTCTTAGATACGTAAAGACATTTTATTGTCTGAGATACTTTTTTGAAAGAACCAATGCCCTTTCAGAACACCGGATCTTGTTAATATGACTTAGAGAAAAATTGCATGAACTTTGAAATCAGATAGGTCTAGATTCAAAACTTGGCTTCTAAATTTATGAGTTAGGTCTTATTCAACTTTCCAAACCACAATTATCTCATTGATGACCTGTAAAAAAATTATACTCCCTGTCTCATAAGATTGTCATGAGAATTAAATGATATGGGGTGCCTGGGTGGCTCAGTCATTAAGTGTGTGCCTTCAGTTCTGGGCACTCTGCTCAGCAGGAAGCCTACGTCTCCTTCTCCCACCCGCCCCCTGCTTGTGTTCCCTCTCTAGCTATCTCTCTCTCTCTCTGTCAAATAAGTAAATAAAACCTTTTTTTTAAAAAAAAGATTTTGTTCATTTATTTGACAGAGAGAGACACAACGAGAGAGGGAACACAAGCAGGGAGAGTGGGAGAGGAAGAAGCAGGCTTCCTGCTAAGCAGGGTGCCCGATGCTGGGCTTGATCCCCAGACCTTGGGATCATGACTGGAACTGAGGGCAGATGCTTAACTGACTGAGCCACCCAGGTGCCCTAAATTAATGAAGTCTTAATAAAAGAATTAAATGATATAATACCTATAATATTGTGATACAATATTTAGGATGGGCTAAATATATAATTAATGTTAGTTACTTTCTTTTTCTTATCCCCATTTTCCAAATGCTGGTTTTACCTTATGACATGTTTTCAAGAGCAATTGAGTTTTTACATTTTATTTGGTGCCCTTTGTGTATATAATGTAATACTAATTTGACTAGGTAGCATTTCCAATCTAGATACCAATAGCAGGAAGAGGTTAGGTCACTTTGTGTGAGAATTGGTGACAAATTGAAGTGAGGAAAAGGATATGCATGTGGGGTTAGAAAAATTGTGAAAGCATACAACTCAAAGACTCTCAACCAGTATACACAAGAAGAAAACCACACCAAGGTTAAATGCATATTACTAAATGAAAGAAGTCATGATCTTCCACTAGCCCCTGGCAAGGATGAATGGGCAGAACATGGAGGATTTTAAGACCAATGAAAATACTGTGCATAATACTATAATGAGGAATATATATCATTATACGTTTGTCCAAACTCAGAATGTACAACAGCAAGAGTGAACCATAATGTAAACCAAGGTCTTTGGGTGATTGTAATGTGTCAATGTAAGCTCATCAATTATAACAAATGTATCACTCTGTTGGGGGATGTTAGTAATAGAAGAGGCTATGCACTGTAGGGTTTGTGAACTTAAAATGGCTCTAAAAAATAATATCTCTTAAAATACCCCCTCTGCATGCACACACATACACAAACACCCACCCACACACAAGCATACCATAATCAAAGCATTAAGAATAAAAGTAAGGAATAAAAAGAAAAATCTTACAAGCAGCCAGAGGGAAAAGAAAACATTATCTGTAAGGACAAAGATAAAAATACCAGCTCAGCTATTATTAGAACTATGCAAACTAGAAAAGCATCATTCTGATGGGAAAAAAATCATCAATTTTATCAATAGAAATCTATACCCATGGAAAATATTTTAAAATGTCTTGCAAAAAAATAATGTGAAGACTTCTTCTTCAAGACAAGATGAAGTAAGAGGGATCATATTAACCCACCTGACTCAAACAGCCAAAAATGAAATACAAAACCTATGAAATAATGTTTTTAAGACATTGTTTATCAGGCAACAAAAGACAGCGATACATGAGAGAAAGGAACCAAAGAGAATCATGAACTGTATAGTTGGTTTTCCTTATTGACTTGAGAAATATTTCACACTATAGGATAGGGAGAGGACCCAGGGTAAGCCCAGAAGACTCTGTCAGTTTATGACACAAAGTTGAAAATCTTAGGAGTTCAAGGAGCCCAGAGTTTGAGGGATAGAGTATAGAATGAGATAAAGCTGCATAGCAAGAAAACTTCAGAGATCTATGGAGGGTCCCCCTTGAGTATTCAACAAAGCATTAATCAGAGCATGTATATGAGGAAGCTACATGAGGCTGAGGAAAGAATCATCTGAGAAAATTACAAGAAGAGTACCCAGCTCTCACACAGAACTGGGAATAGTGCTTGCTCTAATCAGCCAGCCTGGAAAACCATGTAATTCATGGGTTATTCATTAAAGTACTCAAAAGGATCTTGCCACAGCAATGGAAAATTATCCTTGGACCAGTCTTCTGGCCCCACCTAACAAATCTTAAAATAAGACTGAAATAGATTGATCTCTTTTCAAATGGTTTATCTGTACAGAAGAGAGGTCAAGGATATTTCAAATAGAAAAAAATATACAGTATTCAATAAGGTAATTAACTGTGGCTGGCATCCAATCAATGATTACCAAGCATACAAAAAGCAGCAAGATAATACAACCCATAATGGGGGGGGGGAATCAATCAACTGAAACTGAGCAAAACTCATAGGATGATAGAATTAGGAAACAAGGACATTAAAACAGTTATTATGACTATATTCCATGTGTTCTAAAGGTTAACTAGACTTCTAGTTCAGACCAGATGGGATTCATTTCTCCCTGCTCTTCCTGACATAGTACAACTATAAAACCTGGAAAAAAAGGAAAATAACAAAAGGAAATGCTGGCAGGTGCAAAGAAGAAGGTGAACTGATTAGGGACCCCAAAACTGAAGGAAAAATTACCAGCAAAGTGTCTTATTGCATCCCACACAACAGAAGGCAACCCAGGACCAACATTTCCTAAATTCCAATCTAGCAATAAAAGGTACCGAAACAGGCTCAATCCTCCCCTGGATTTAATGAAAATTCTACCAGGTGAGCATGGTAGCACAAGCAGAGGGAGCTAAGTTGACACTTAAGGTCCAGGGAAAGTATACTTCTTCCCTCCTGGGCCTGAGACCCCCATCCCCCATCCAGAGATACAACATGCCCAGGCATATGAGCAAGGAGAATCCCACAAGAACTGGTCTGGCCTAGATACCCTCCCCTACCAATATCAAGGGGCTGGATAGGACCAGAAAGAGGGATCATGCCGCAAGGACCCAGGTTGGGAAACCTTCTTATTCTGCTTGCACATGATACTCCTCTCCTAGTGAGAGACAGAAGGCATCTGGGGACATGAACAAAGGGGATTCTCCCATATTTAGGGGTTGGCTCAAGAAGCTTCTTCATATCTGTGGGACTGGGATTCTTCTTCCCTATTATGAGACACTGAGTGAGTGAACAGCACCAATAAGGGAGATCCTAACCCAACAAGGAGCATAGCACAGGAAATCAATATGTTCTTTTGGGCTTGGAGATGTTCTTATACCTACCTACCAGTCCAGGCAGCCCAGCCTAGACAGTACCCTTCAATAACAAACTCTAGGGGTAGACCCAGCAGCAGAAATAAAACAAGCAGACCATAATGGCACTGCAGAGCCTCTGAAAATTGAATAATCACTGAAGTTACATCTTTAAAAAGGACAGGAACTCCATGTAAAACCTTAGCAGGATGAATGAATGCTAAAGTAAAAGATTTAAATAGGGCCCAGAGCCTCCTAACATAATAGAACATAATAGTCAACATATCTGATACAATAATCATATACAATACAATCAATACAATAAACTGATACATCATACTAAGAATCAGAAAAATCACAATACAGATGAGAAAAGACATCACCTGATGTCAACGTGAACCTACATTAGACTGGAATTATCTGACAAATATTTTAAGGCATCCTAAATGAAAATGCTCTAACAAGCAATTACAAATTCTTTTATACTTGAAACACATGAAAAAATTGAAGATTTCGGCAACTAAGTAGAAACCATTAAAAAGAATCAAATGGAAAGTACAGAACTGAAAATTAAAATTAACAAAACATTAGCTGGATGGGCTCAATGATAGAATAGAGATGACAGAAGATAGAATCAGTACAGTTAAAAAGGAGGACATGGGGAGATGGAGAGGAGAAGGGAGTTGAGGGAAATTGGAAAGGGAGGTGAACCATGAGAGACTATGGACTGAAAAACAACCTGAGGGGTTTTGAAGGGGCGGGGGGTGGGAGTTTAGGGGAGCCTGGTGGTGGGTTTTAGGGAGGGCACGTATTGCATGGAGCACTGGGTGTGGTGCAAAAACAATGAATACTGTTACGCTGAAAAGAAATAAAAATAAATAATTAAAAAAAGAATTTATTCAATTTTGACAACATAGAGAAAATAGAGTCAAACTAACAGAGCCTCATGGACCTATGTGTAAGACAATAGTCAAATATCCATCAATTATATCATCAATGTCCAGGAAGGAAAGGAGAAAAAAGGGTTCCCAATGAAATAATTGCCAAAATCTTCCCAATTTAGGCAAAGGATATAATCTTATAAATTCAAAAAGTAAATTAATTTTGAATAGGGAAATCCAGAACATCCAGTGAGACACATAATAAACTTTTGAAAAGTTAAACAAAGAAAAATGTTAAGTCGGAGAGGAAAGACCCATTACTTATGAGGGAATACCAATTCTAACGACGGTATTTTCATATGACCCTGGTGGCCAAAACAAAGTAAGAAAACATTTTTTGAATGCAGAAAAAATAGCTGTCCATGAATTCTATATCTGGTGTAAGTAACCTTCAGCAATGAATGAAAAATAAAGATATCTTCAGATGAAGGAAAATGAAAATAATTTGTCACTAGTAATCCTTATGTTTAATGGCTAAAAAGAAAGAAAATGCTGAAAAAGAAGTCATGGAACATCAGGATCGAAAAAAGAAAAAATGAAAAATCAGAAATAAGGGTACAAACAGAATAGTTACTGATTTAAACAAAATTTATAAAACCATCTAATATGCAAGATAATGATATTTAAAACTGGGGAAAATAGAGGGTCCCAAATGGAAGTATGGTTTACACTTGAAGTGGTAAATGTTATCTCCAATAGACTGTACGATAAGTCAGATGTGTATATTGTAATACCCAGAACAACCACTAAAAACTGTATAATGATATGTACTCAAAACAATATTCATGAATGCCTGGTTGGCTCAGTCAGTTAAGCAATGTATTCTTGGTTTCTGCTCAGGTCATGATCTCAAGGTTGGGAGACTGAGCCCTGCACTGAGCTCCTCACTCAACATAAAGTCTGCTAGAGATTTTCTCCCTTTCTCTCTGCCCCTCCCTCTGCTTGCACTCTCTCTCAAATAAATAAAATCTTTAAAAACAAACAAACAACCCCCCCACTATTTATTAAAAAAAAGAAAGAATCCTTAAAAAATACATGTTCAAGTAACTCACAGGAAGGCAAAGAGAAAGAGAGAGAGAGAGAAACCGAGAAAACAAATAGAAACAAATAGCAAAATGAGAGACCTGAAGTCTAACATATCAATAGTTGCCTTAAGTGCAAATACTTTGAAATATACCACTTAAAGGGTAGATAATGGAAGTGTGGATAGAACATCGGGATTCAACTCTATGCTGTTTACAAGGAACTCATTTTAAATTCAACAATGCATGTAAATTGTAAGCAAAAGAATGAATAAAAGATATCTCTTGGAAACATAAATCAAAAATTTTTTAAGCAGGAGTAGCTATATTAATATCAGATAAAGTAAACTTCAGTGCACAGGAACTTATTTGAGACAAAGAGGGACTTTATATCATGATAGAAGGATCAATCTGCCAGGAAGACATACTGATTCTGAATGTGTATCAACCAAGCAACAGAGCTTCAATTTACATGAATCAAAAAGTGATAGAACTGAAAGGACACATAAACTGGTCCAAAATTACCGTTAAGGACTTCTAAAACTTCAGTCTAACTATCTGAACAAGGCCACCAACGAAAAAGATGTTAATCGACATGTATAGAAACACCCCACAAACAACAGCAGAATACACATTTTTCTTTCAAGTACCCAAGGAGCATTCACCAAAATAGATCATGACCTAAGGCATAAAACAAACCCTAACAAATTTTAAAGAATTAAAATCATAGAGTATGTTCACTGATCAAAATGGAATCAAACTAGGAAGATGCAACAGGTAAATCATTAAACACTTGAAAATTAAATAATATATCTATAATGCATGGATCAAAAAGGAAGTTCAAATGAAGTCTTAAAAGCACACACTGAACAGAATAAAAAGAAAAATACAGCATATGAAAATATGCGAGATGACGCAAAATAGTGCAGAGATAGATATAATGGCCCTAAATATTTACAATAACAGAAACAAAATGGGAGATTCTACAGCCATTCAAAAGGTAATGAAGGAACACTACAAGCAACTTTAGGTTAATCAATTAAACAACTTGGGAGAAATGGACAAATCCCATGAAATCCACAAAACCAAATCTCAACCAGTAAATAAAATAAAATAAAATAAAATAAAATAAAATAAAATAAAATTTAAAAATTGAATTATCTTTTTAACCACCAAAGAAATTGAATTAGAAATTAGTTTCTCAAAAAATATGTCAAATTCCAGACACTGGAGATACAAGAGGAGAAAATTACATATACAGAAAAGTAGAATACCTCTCATGATGACTGACACAAAATTCTTAAGAAATGATTAGCCAGGGGCACCTGGGTGACTCAGTGGGTTAAGCCTCTGCCTTCAGCTCAGGTCATGATCTCAGGGTCCTGGGATTGAGCCCTGTATCAGGCTCTCTGCTCAGCGGGGAGCCTGCTTCCCTTCCCCCTCTGCCTGCCTCTCTGCCTACTTGTGATCTCTCTCTCTCTCTCTCTCTCTGTCAAATAAATAAATAAATAAATAAATCTTAAAGATAAAAGAAATGATTAGCCAATTGAATCTGGGAACATATGAAAATAGTATATTATGATCAAGTGGATTTTTTTTTCTCAGAAATGAAAGATTGATTTAAAAAATCAAAACCAATGTTAAGGAAAAAGTCACACATATACAATAAAATATTATTCAGCCATAAAAAAGAAGAAAATCATGCCTTTTAACAATGAAATGGATGAACCTTGAGGGCAATATACTAAGTGAAATAAGTCAGACAGAAAAAGGCAAATGCTGTATGTACTCACTTATATGTGGAATCTAAAAGGCCAAAACAGTAAAACCCTAGTTACCAGGATCTAGTGGGGTAGGGGAAATGAGCAGGTATTGGTCAGAGTACGAACTTCCAACTATAAGATGAATAAGTTCTGGGGATCTAATGTGTAGCGTGGTGACTATAATTAATAATACATATTAATTACATACTTTAAAGTTTTAATTAATTTATTATTTTTTAAAGATTTTATATATTTGTCAGAGAAAGAGAGAGTGCACGCACACAAGCAGGAGGAGTGGCAGGCAGCGGGAGAAGCAGGCTCCCCACTGAGAAAAAAGCCACATGTGGGACTTGATCCCAAGACCCTGAGATCATGACCTGAGCTGAAGGTAAACACTTAACCGACTGAGCCACACGGGCATCCCTTATTTATTTTTTTAAATGGTTTTTTAAAAAATTCAACTAGCCAACATATAGTATCCCTTTGAATTAGTTTTTTGTATCCTTTGGGTAAATACCTAGTATTACAATTGCTGGATTATAATGCAATCGTGCCATTTGCAAGGACGTGGATGGAGATAGCTAGAAAGTATTATGCTAAGTGAAATAAGTCAGTCAGAGAAAGACAAATACCATATAATTTCACTCATATGTGGAAGTTAAGAAACAAAACAAATGAGCAAAGGGACAAAAAAGAGAGAGAGAGAGGCAAACCAAGAAATAGACCCTTAACGTAGAGAACTAACTGATACGGGAGGTAAGAAGAGGAATGGGCTAAACAGGTGATGGGGAGTAAGGAGGGCACTTGTTGTGATGAGCACCGGGTGTTGTATGGAAGTGCGGAACCACTATACTGTACACCTGAAACTAATATAAAACTGTATGTTAACTGGAATTTAAATTAAAACTTTAAAAAATGGGCAGAGGGTTTGAACAATCACCTCACCAAAAAAGGTATACAAATGCCCAGAAAGCACATGAAAATATGCCCTATATGATTAATTATTAGAGAAACGTATGTTAAAGTCACAATGTGATACCAGAATGCATTCAGTAGAATAACTAAAATTAAAAGATTTGGAGTACCAAATGTTGGTGAAGGTAGAGATCAACTGGAACCCTCATAGACTAGTGATGGATATAAAATGGTACCATCATTTTGGGAAATTATCTGGCAACTTTTTAATAAAGATAAACATGTAATTATCATATGACCTGGCAATTCTATTCCTAGATACTTTCCCAGAAAAACAAAATCATATGTTGCCACAGATATTGCTATATCTTTTTAACAGATATTTACAGAAGCTTTATTCATAATAGCTCAAAACTGGACTTAATCCAAATGTTCATCAGTAGATGAATGGCTAAGTAAATTGACTTACAGCTATAAAATAGTATACTATTCACAAATAAAAAAGAACAAGCTACTGATACACATGACAACATATGTAAATATAAAAGCATATACTATCTAAAGAAGTCCAGTACTTCCTTTATAATTTCATTTATAAGGAATTCTAGGGATGCCTGGGTGGCTCAATTGGTTAAACATCTCACTCTGGATTTCAGCTCAGGTCATGATCTTATGGGTGATGGAATAGAGTTTGATGTCGTTCTCCACACTCAGTGGGAAGTCTGCTTGAAGGTTCTTTCTTTCTGCCCCCCCAAACAAATAATTTTAAAAAATTCTAGAACAGGCAAAACTAATCTAGAATGATGGAAGGCAGGTAACTAACTTGTTGTCTTTGGCTGGAGTTGGGGGAAGATTGCAAGGGATGCTTTTAGGGCGAAATAAATATTCTATATTTTGACTGTGGTAGTGATGACATGAGTAATATTAGTTGAAACTCTGAACTGTACATGTGAAAAGGTGTTTTTTTGTGTATTATACCTCAATTGAGTTTTATTACAATTTTTAAAAAAGAAATCACTATAAGCTATTAAAAAATGAAAAAACACGGGGCACCTGGGTGACTCAGGGTGTTAAAGCCTCTGCTTTTGGCTCAGGTCATGGTCTCAGGGTCCTGGGATAGAGCCCCGAATTGGGCTCTCTGCTCAGTGGGGAGCCTGCTTCCTCCTCTCTCTCTGCCTGCCTCTCTGCCTACTTGTGATCTCTATCAAATAAATAAATACAATTTTTAAAAATAAATATATAAATAAATACATAATGAAAAAACAGAAGCTAGATATAATACCTAGCCACAGAGGCTACTGATGATTTTATATGTCATAAACCATGATGGGTACTATATTTTTTTAAAAATTGAAAGTGTCATCAATGAGACTGTAAAACAGGAAAGGGGTTTAGAGCAGACTTCCTTTAGGAAGTGACATTTGTGATAAGAAATGAATGATGAGCAGAGGTTATCTATGTAAAGGGGCATGAAGATGGTGCAGGGAAGAATGTCCCCAAATGGAAAGGAAAAAAAAATCACTTTATAAGGAGGCTTGGTGGGAAATAATGAAGGTCAGCCTGACTGGGGCACAGAAAACTGTCTGAAATCTGGTTGAGATGAAGGAAGAGAGGTAACAAGAACCTGGCCATGTTGGAGGTTATGGGATGTTAGTGTTATATCCTAAGGCTGTTGAAGGATTTTTTTTAAAGATTTTGTTTATTTGAGAGGGTGCATGCACTCATGAGTGGGAGGGGGGCAGGGGCAGAGATAAAGGGAGAAGCTGAGTGCAGAGCCCAATGTGGTCTAGATCCCAGGATGCTGAGATCATAACCTGAGCCAAAGTCAGACCCTACTGTTGAAAGATTTTAAGTTGGAAATAGTTACCAGTGCCATGATCAGATTCATATTTTGGAAAGATGGATCTGGCTGCTGGATACTGATCAATGCAGTGGAGTACAGAGACAGGATTCAGGGAAAGTGCTTAGGTGGCTACTGCTGTAATCCTGAAAGGAGATAACTTAAGCTGTGGTAGTGGAAGTGGTGATGGAAAATAGTGGACAGTTGTTAAAGATATTTAGGAGGTAAAATCAAAGGGACATGGTCATATATTAGATATGGGGGAAGAGGGACAATATGGTATCAGGGTTGTTCCCTACATTTCCCTCTTGTAGAACTGGGCATATGAGGATGCCATTCACTGAGATAAGAAACACTAAAAAAGGATGCAGCTTGGTGGGGGAAAGTTCATGAGTTCAGTTTTTAGTATATTGCTTAAGGTACCTTTTTTTCTGGACAGCTAAATGGAGCTGGTGGAGTAGAGATATCAATTTGAGATTTGAATCAGTTGCATTTCCCATGTTTTCCCTTTGTTTCTAGTTCCTTTTCCATCTCTGGAAGATTTTTTCTCCTTGTTTGAAAATCCAAGACATAAATATTTACCTAAACTTATGTGAACATTTTATTTATTTATTTGAGAGAGAGGCATTGAGAGAGCATGAGCGAGGAGAAGGTCAGAGGGAGAAGCAGACTCCCTGTGGAGCTGGGAGCCCGATACGGGACTCGATCCCGGGTCTCCGGGATCATGACCTGAGCTGAAGGCAGTCGTCCAACCAACTGAGCCACCCAGGCGTCCCTTATGTGAACATTTTGATGGTGCATTTCCATTAAAGGACTATATCCCAATTCTGTCATATTGTCAGAAGCACATGATTTTATTTTTCAAGAACTTATTTTTTATTTGTTATGAAAAGGTAGGTAAAGAATTTAATGGTTTCTCTCCTGTGTGCTCAGCATGAGGGTGGCCTTGCATGTTTTGTTCATTGTGCGGAACATCTGCAATGAAATTCTTTGTAACTATTGTTAGTTATACAATAAACTGGAGTAAAGGAGGGTTCTGTACTTCTGATCAATAATGTAATAGAGGGGCACCTGGGTGGCTCAGTGGGTTAAGCCTCTGCCTTTGGCTCAGGTCATGATCTCGGGGTCCTGGGATCGAGCCCCGCATCGGGCTCTCTGCTCGGCAGGGAGCCTGCTTCCCCCTCTCTCTCTGCCTGCCTCTCTGCCTACTTGTGATCTCTCTCTCTCTGCCAAATAGGTAAATAAAATCTTTAAAAAAAATAATGTAATAGATATTGGAAAACGTATAATGGAGAATAAATCATGGAAAAAAGTACTAAGAACTAGACTAGATTTAAAAGCTCTTTTCAGCTTTTTTTGGAACATCTGGTCTTTTAATTTGATGCTAAGCACAGCACATTATGTAAATTATTGTGGAACATTTTGCAGAGTCAGTGGAGTGTTGTGGGGATGATGTCAATATGAAGGACACTGAGGTCAGAAATTAGCCAGCACCAGGGAAGATATGCCTACAAACAAGATTTTTATTTGTAAAATTTAGTCAAGGGTTATTGGCAAACTCAAATATTTATAATCAGTAAATATTTGTCTTGTATGTACTAAGTGCAAACATGAGCCGGATATTGCAGGTGATGTGAAGATAAATAGTATATTATCTAATAATGGATTGAAAAATATAAAATAAAATGAACTAAAGACAGCATGTCCCCCTAGAAATTAATCTACTATGATGTTAAAGTGTTATCTAATCGCACATAGTACTAGACTTGAAGATAGTAGTAGAATTTATTGCTACTCTATATACTGAATCCCTCCCTCCCTGCCACTTCAAGAACTGTGACCCTAGATATACCCAAGGTACTTCTGAAAGCATAGTGGTTTCGTTGTTTTATCTTGAAAAGCGTAAGCACATTTTGCATTCCATTCCTCAATATATTTGTGCTTGTTCATGTAAGAAATGCTTCCAATTTGTTAAAGTACATAAAAAAATGATTCTTTAAAAAAGTGCTGTTGTTGGGACGCCTGGGTGGCTCAGTTGGTTGGGCGGCTGCCTTCAGCTCAGGTCATGATCCCAGCGTCCTGGGATCGAGTCCCACATTGGGCTCCTTGCTCGGCGGGGAGCCTGCTTCTCCCTCTGCCTCTGTCTGCCTGTGCTCGTGCTCGCTCTCTCTCTCTGACAAATAAATAAATAAAATCTTTAAAAAAAAGTGCTGTTGTTTATCCTGGACATCATATATCCCTAGCACAATTCAGGAACCCGAAGACTATGCATAAGCTAGTTGAAACACATGATTCTACAGGTAACCTTCAGTTTGTAGAATAGACATGCTTACCAAAAGAATCAGCCATAATTTGTTTTTAAAGTGTGTATTTCCCTTTTATTTCTCATTACAGAACTTGAGATCTCTTCTTTTTAAATAATTGTATGTTTGATCATGACATATATCTTTCATAGCCTAATAACTAGGACAGAGAAGAACAGTGAACATAGTCATTAGATAGAGCTCAGTTTATGTTATGTTGTCAGCGGTAGTTACTTAAGAAATATCTGTTGCTTTGTGACTACTGCCATGAACACATGAAAATATTTGCTTATCTGGCTCCTAGGTAGAAAATTTAAAACAACTTGTAAAAATCAAGATTTATTTATGAAATGCAAATATGTTTATTATTGTACATAATTGTAATAACCAGGTATCTTGTATTTGTCAATAGCTTGGAGATAATGAACTTTGATAGATAACCCAATAAGCTCATACAAGATTAGTGTAAATACCTATCTGGTAGATGGCAAATTGTGATATTATACATGTATGATTGAAGCCCCCCAAACTCCCATTAAGATAACTTGAGAACAATTCCAAGTATCTGGAACTTTGTGGCTACAATTTAGGCAACAGAAAACTAATCAACTATTACATACTGTTTAGAAAAATACTGTGTATACAAAAGGGCAAGAATTATCCTAGAGGGGTACCTGGTGGCTTGGTTGAGCATCTGACTCTTTGCCTCAGCTCAGCTTTTGACCTCAGGGTTGTGAGTTCAAGGCCCATGGAGCTGGGCTCCATGATGGGTGTGGAGCTTACTAAAAAAAAAAAAAAAAAAAAAAGAGAAAAGAAAAAGAAAAAGACTTATCCTAGAAAAGTTATCCTAAAAAGTTTAAAAAGTGGTTAATAGCCCCCTGTTTGGCTTTGGCTTCCAGGGGCTCCTGATGGGCCAAGAACCTGTTTTCAGTTCTTATGGATGAGTATTACACAATTTCACATGCTTATTTTTGTGTGCATCTAAAGTACACTTTAAAAAGAAATCAGTAGTAAGAGTTATCTTTAGAACACCTGGACAAATTAACATGGTACTAGAGTTACCAAGTATTCTAATTAGTACTGTGCAGAGAAGTACTTCTTAGAGCTACATAAAAGTAAGAACATTACATGGCTGTCATGAAATGCCTAGCAACTATGTAAAGGCTTCATTGAAATCCTTAAAATTTTTAGGAAGAATGCTGTTTCTGTATCATCAGTTCTTCATTTTGGTAATGGGGATCAATTGCTATTATTCTTATTTAATTAAAAAGGATTGTAGAATTACCATTAGTTTTACATGTGTTTATAATTTTCCTCTTTGGTCATGGTTTTAATGTGATTTTATTTCTTTTTAAATAAAAAAAGCTGGTCTAGTAGAGCACAGACAGGGGAGCCTAAAAAGCCATTAAGATAGCATTGTCCAGAGACTGAAACTGTAGGACATAAAGTTTCTAGTCACTAGAGAAGTTTCTTCTATATTGGAACAGGGGTGATATACTAGGCTTCATTATGACTTGTATAAAATTGTCCTCAGTCATATGTTCTTTGATTGGTTGTGATTGCATACATGTTCGCCAAACAATCCTCTAATCACTCATTCAATTTCCTGTGATTTCTGAAATACCAGGAAGGGGTGCCCCTTAGAGACACAAGTACTACAGCAATTAAAAAGGATTGTTTAGTGTTGTAAATTTATTGGTAGTCTGCTCTATCAATATAATTTTTATGTGAATTTGACTCTCTGTTTGACAAGGGTCAGACCCTAGTTGGTAGTAAAGTCATGATGCTAATGGTACCTTTTGCCAATCATCTAACCATTTGTGTAGATACCTAGACTTACTGTTATCTATTATCAACCTATAAGAATTTTATTTTTTAATATAATTTTTTGTGTGTGTGTTCCAAAATTCATTGTTTATGCACCACACCCAGTGCTCCATGCAACACGTGCCCTCCTTAATACCCACCACCAGGCTCACCCAACCCCCTACCCTCTTCCCCTCCAAAACCCTCAGTTTGTTTCTCAGAGTCCACAGTCTTTCACAGTTTGTCTCCCCCTCCGATTTCCCCCAACTCACTTCTCCTCTCCTTCTCCCAATGTCCTTTGTGTTATTCCTTACGCTCTACAAGTAAGTGAAACCATATGATAATTGACTCTCTGCTTGACTTATTTCACTCAGCATAATCTCCAGTCCCATCCATGTTGATACAAAATTTGGATATTCATCCTTTCGGATGGAGGCATAATACTCCATTGTATATATGGACCATATCTACTTTATCCATTCATCTGTTGAAGGGCATCTTGGTTCTTTCCACAGTTTGGCGACTGTGGCCATTGCTGCTATGAACATTAGGGTACAGATGGCCCTTCTTTTCACCACATCTGTATCTTTGGGGTAAATACCCAGTAGTGCAATTGCAGGGCCATAGGGTAGCTCTATTTTTAACTTCTTAAGGAATCTCCACACTGTTTTCCAAAGTGGCTGCACCGACTTGCATTCCCACCAACAGTGTAAGAGGGTTCCCCTTTCTCCACATCCTCTCCAACACTTGTTGTTTACTGTCTTGTTGATTTTGGCCATTCTAACTGGTTAAGGTGGTCTCTCAATGTGGTTTTGACTGATGGCTAATGATGAACATTTTTCATATGTCTATTAGCCATTTGTATGTCTTCTTTGGAGAAGTGTCTGTTCATGTCTTCTGCCCATTTTTTGATGTGATTATCTATAAGAACTTTCATATGCTAAAAACCATGCCAAAAGTATGAAAGTTAATGTAATTTTTAAAAAATCATTTGAAAAAAAAATCCACCCATGCAATGATCTTTTAGAACTATTTCTTTCTTTATTTGTTCCTATGGATTCCATTGGTATCACTTAGCTTACAAATGGCCCCCCAAGCCTACTTCAGCCATTTGTCTAAATGTACTCTAGAAATGCTAAACAGCCACCGGGAGTTTGTTCTGATTGCCCAATATACTAGAGATATCTCATAAGGATTTGCTTTATTTATTTATTTTCTTCATTAAGAGTCATTTGCAAAAGTCAATGGTTTTACTTTCTGGCAGCATTCACCAAAATAAAGTTCTAGCATTATGAATCTGAAAGTATTCTGATATTTTATATGACTTCGCAGCAATAATATTTCATACCGAATCAATGTCCTCAAGTTATAAAGATTGACCACTCAGCATGAGGTGATTTCTAGCTTTAACTTTCTTTGATGATGGAGGCAGTTTCAGAATTTAAAAATTGCTCACACTCCATTTCACAAAATAGCTAAATAGAATTACAATCATTTTGAAATAAAGCCTTATCAAAAATAAGTTTTTAGGGGCTCCTGGGTGGCTCAGTGGGTTAAAGCCTCTGCTTTTGGCTCGGGTCATGATCCCAGGGTCTTGGGATTGAGCCCTGCATCAGGCTCTCTGCTCATCGGGGAGCCTGCTTCCCCCCCACACACACCTCTGCCTGCCTCTCTGCCTGCTTGTGATCTCTCTCTCCATCAAGTAAATAAATAAAATCTAAAAAAAATAAGTTTTTAAATGAAGCAGTTATCTCTCAGAACTATTGACTGCATTTCCCTTGGAGATTGATTCCAACTCCCATTTGTGATCCTTCTGTTGTCACTTTGGATGGGATTTGGGAAGTTGAAATACACAAATAATAGAAGGGTTACTTTTTGGAATGTGGTGGCACTTGTCATGTTTTAGATTTATCAGCCACAGCACAATCCATATTACCCTTTTAAATGGGCTCATTTTTTACAGCTTTATGCCAAAGTTAAAATGTCAGCTACATATCACTATCCAAAAGTTCGGAATGGAATTTGGTGGTGGTGACAGGAACTGTAAAGAAAGTGCTTCTCTTCGGGTCAGTCCTCAAATGTATGTTCTTCCTTTAACATAACTGTGAAAGCATCCTGCAAGAGGATGGAGATTTAGTGACTTTATCCTCTCTGAAATTAGTTCATTATTTAATTCTCATGATTTATTCTCTCAAATCCTTGTTTTCTACTCTTCTTTTGCCTTTTGTTCACATTATAAGTCAGTGTGGTCACTTTCTAGGGCATGTTTTCTAGGCAGGTATTAAAACATGTATACATAAACAATTTAAGAAAATGCTTCTTATGCTTTCATACCATAGCCATGTTCTCCCTTCTACTATTCTCCTGAATGATTCACCTGAGGACTTTTCAAGTTAACAAAATAAACTTTGAACATTTGGGGGGGGTGAGGAAAAGAGGATGCACAAGATTTGCCACAAAATTTACATGTGCCATCACTTTTTTCCTATCTGCTAGCTCTTCTGAGTGTGTATGCTAATATTTGCATTAATTCATCAAACACTGAATATCTATTCACAGCACAAATTTAGGAGCTAAGAAACAAAGATGAATGAGATAGAAATAGTAATTTTGAGGTGAATCCTCTTTTTAATATCCACCTAGTGCAGGCAGTAATTAGTATAAGAGTGTAGCTATATAGCAGTCTCAGATGGTGAGTTAATAAAGGCATTGCATTGGTTCTTGAACTGGATTTAAATTGTATGGATCCACTTATATATATACCTTTTTTTAAAAAAAATACAGTACCATAAAGGTATTTTCTCTTCCTTATAATTCTCTTAACATTTTCTTTTCTCTACTTATTGTAGAAATACAGTATATAATACACATAACATATAAAATATGTATTAATTGACTTTCTGTTACCAATAACGCTGGCTTCTGGTCAATAGTAGGCTATTAGTGGTTAATTTTGGGGGGAGACAAAAGTTATATGTGGATTTTTAACTACACAGGGATCAGTGCCCCTAACCCCCACATTGTTCAAGGGTTAACTATACAACGATGAGGCAAGCCTCCCTAAGACAAGTGTACCTTTGAAGTTCCATTACCTGAATAAGTGACGAATAGAATTGGTCTTACAGCTTCAAATATGGTGTAACTTGTCTAAGAAAAACCCAGCCCCAACTTGCCCACTGAGCAAATTTGTGAAATCTGTGTCTTGAATATGGCATTAGTGTTTTTATTTGATCTACAACTTCTCTCGTTGGAATTAAATTCCTGATGTTAACTACTTTCTACTTTGCTGAGCCCTTCCTTCTAGGTACTGCATCTAGTATTCTCTGTTACCCGATTACGGCTAGTACAATCGTTAACCTCAAAACCATGGTGTGGAAATCCATGTGATTCCGAACCTCACCACTACTTTGAAATTGCTGCTGCTGTGTCATAAGCACTATATCAAATGATCCCTAGGTATTATTAGTACAAGTTCAACCCAATATTACTTTGCCCTTCTGTGTAAGAGCATTCACATACTTCTTACTACAACCTCTATTTCCTCACAGACATCAATCTTATATTCTGTTTTCTGCTTCTTCCTCTTCACTGCTGGTTTGCTGCTAAGGTCCAGTATGTCTCACAATTGAAGCAAAACAAGATTATCTGTCTTATAATGGCCTCTGGTTTAGAGGCAACAGAACCAAAGTCATATCATGCCAGAACTGTAAAGTACCTTATAGTTAGATCAGCAAGTCTAAATCCTTCAGTTAACAGAACAGAGAATTTAAGACTCAGAAAATTTTAACTGACTTGCTTAATGCTGTAATCAATAGAAAATCCAGTGCCTGTTTCTGTTTATCTCTCCAGATTTTTAAAAGAGCAAACAGGCAAAGATGTTAACAACATGTCTTTCTAGTATATCTCTGAAATGTAGAAGAAATTTGTTCCTATTTCCCACCAAAGCTGTTTCACATTTTCACCATTGTCCTCAAACCCTTTCTCTACCACCACCCTTTCTTTTTTCCAGCCGGTGACCATGTCTCCTACTTCACAGTGACTGCGAATGTAAGAGATCAACAAATGTCAGCTATAATTACTACTTCTCTTATTTCTTTTAATCATCCTATTCGGGGTTTGGGACCTCTCTCAACTTTCCACCCCTTTTGCCAGTGATCTACACAATCTATACCCATGTCTATCCTTAAAACTTAACGTTTTTTGCCAATCCATCCACTTTTATTCTGGATTCCACTCCTTTCTAACCTCTCAGGGACCTCCCCTCTTTTGATATAAGTTTTGATATTCAGTAAATGAAACTTTTCCCCATTCTGTTCCATTCACTCCATTTTTTTTAGCATATCCACATGTTCAAGTTGCTCTCATTAAAACTAAACAAGACCTCTCAATCCTATTACTGTATCCTTCCTTCCTTTGGAATGCAAACTTCTAAGAAGTGTAGTCTACACTTAACATATCCATCTTTTATTCTCATTGTTTCTTCTATTACTTTAGTTTGGAGTATGTCTCCCAAATTCCACTAACCCTGTTTTTGCCAAGATTTCTAGCAGCATCTTCATTGCTAAATCTAATGGACATCTCCATAATATTCGACATTGCTACCTCTGTTGCATCCTTGAAAACACTTCTCCTTTGCCTTCTTTAAGATTAAACCTTCCTACCTTTCTAGGCATTTCATCATTTTTTAAAATATAAGGAATTTCCCCTTTACCCCTTAACATAAGTCTTAAATGTTAACTTTTCTATATACCATGTTTGTAGACTTACGTTTTCTTCCTTTAGTTTACCTACTTTCTTTTGGGTACTCTCATCAACCACCATGGGTTTACCTATCACAGTAAATGGAGGACTTCCGTATACTTACTTCCAGTGTGAAGATTTCATTTGACCTCCAGAATTTATATCCAATTGACTATCACATGGGTCTATATGTTTCTACTAAATATATTGAAGTCTCCAAACTTTCCCTCCAAATCTTTTCCCCTTCATATGTTCCCTTTCTTATTATTACCTACCACCATTTACTTATTTCTCCAAGACAAAAAACTGGGCATTGTCTCTAATTCTTCTCTCTTAAGGATATTTCCTATCAAATTAGTTACCAATTCTGTTTCTTCTACCAAATTAGTATACTTCCTTCTTCTTTACCCACTGCTACTGCCTTAGGTTCTGTCCTGTATCATTGTATTTCTATAGTGTGAGCATATTTATTTAGTAAATATTTATTGACTGCCTACTCTGTGCCAGGCACTATTCTAACTGTTGGTGATAAAGTAATGAGCAAAATGGAGCAATATCTATTCTCATGACACTTGGTTTCTACTTGAGGACAATAAATAAATGAGTAAATAATATAAGTTCAAACAGTGACAAGTATTAAGTGTTCCCTTTCTTCTTATTATTATTAATAATAAGACAAGTATTATTAAGAAAGCAAAGCACAAGAGAATCAGGATTAGGTGTACACCTGTGTCTGTTTTAGAGAGAGCAGTAGGCAGGATCTCTATAAGAAAATGTCATTTGAATGAAGATCTGAGGATGACAAGGAGTTAGCCAAGTGAATAGAGAAAGAACATTCTTGAAATAAACAATGGTAATCCTGAAAGGAAAAGAAACTTAATGATTTCACAAATAGCAAAAGGGTCACCATGACAGAAGCTTAGCTGAATGGAGTGATAGGAGATGAAATTAAAGGGAGACAGGGATAAGATGATGTAGGCTCTTTTGGCTATGCTACTGAGCTTGAATTTCTACTCTAGATTTCATGGAAGCACAAATCAAGGAAAGGTTGTGATTTGATTTACATTTTGGCTTCTGTGTGGAAAATTGACTATAGAGGAGCAAGTATAGCCATGGGAGATCAGAGAGAAAGCTAATGCAAAGAGTCTGGGTGAGAGCTTAGGATGATGACAATTGGAATGGTGAGATGTAGTTTGATTTCACATATCTTTTAGAGTTAGAGCTGATAGGAGTTGCTGATGCAAGTGAGAAAAGAGATGGATCAAGGATATTTTTTAATAAGTGACCTTTCGTTTTCCAGTTTTGTTCTCCCTTAAACCTATTCTCCTAAATAGTTCCAATTTTGTTTTTAAGGACTATTCTGATAATGACACTTTATACCTCTGTGGTTATCAGTCAGGGTGATTTTTGCTCCCTCTTCCCCCCAATGTGTTTAGCAATGTCTAGAAACATTTTTGATTGTTGCAACTTTGTGGGGGGGGGTGTTACTGGCATTTAGTGGATAGAGAGAGGCCAGGGATGCTGCTAAACATTCTCCAAAGCATAGAACAGGTTCTCCCCAACAAAGTTTTATCTAGCCCAAAATATTAATAGTGATGAGGTTAATCAGTATCACTCCACTCAGTTTAAGTGTCACTGCTTCTGGAAATTCTCTTATTTTTTTTTAAATTTTATTTATTTATTTGATAGACAGAGATCACAAGTAGGCAGAGAGGCAGGCAGAGAGAGGAGGAAGCAGGCTCCCCGCTAAGCAGAGAGCCCGATGTGGGACTCGATCCCAGGACCCTGGGATCATGACCTGAGCCGAAGGCAGAGGCTTTAACCCACTGAGCCACCCAGGCGCCCCTGGAAATTCTCTTATAATAAATAATAGCTCATATGAAACACTTACTGAGTTTCCTCTAGTATTAAGAGTGTGCACTAGTGAATTGGAAATTGCTATTATCCCCACTTCACGGTATTAGACAAGTAATAGAGCTGAGATTTGAACCCAGTTGTATATGACTAAAAGGTTCTTAAAAATTACACAATACTGACCCCCATTCCCAAGATTGGAGTAGCTCCTCCACGGTGAATGGATTGATTTCAGAGCTAATTACATTGTATTTTAAGTGTTTATTTGGTTGTCCCCCCACTAAACAGTGAGTTCCTGGAGGACAGGCAATGTGTCTTTTGTCTATGTATCCATAGTGCCTGGAGCAGTGTCTGGCACATTCTCAAGAAATGTTTACTGAATGAATACTTACAGTCTAGAAATGTGTGTGCACAGCTTATTATTTCCCCAGAGTGGTTGTTTGGAATCAATTAAATTCACAGATTCATTTAACAAGTTTTACAGATGGGGATTAGTCTCTAAGGGAGTTAGCAACTGGCAAAATTTACATTTGTAATCACTCAATTGAGATTCTGTGGGTGGTAAGATGGTGGGAGCCAAGGAGGAGATGAACAATTGTTTTGCATCTTAAAAGCTTTAAAGTGTGACTTCAGAGAGCTTATATTTTCTCACTGGTTTTCTGAGAAAATTTTGAGTTTGTTCTCTGGCCCAAGGCTCACTTAAATAAAAGAAAAAGTGTGTGTGTCCCAAGAAGAGAGTTATACTAGCCTTTGCCTTTCTTAAAATCAAGAATCTCTGGAATCTGCCAGGGCAGAGTCAGGCAAGGATCAGCAAAATTTACCTGTTTCATCTGCACAGTTGTGCAGTATTCAACAAATCTGGTTATAAAACAAATCCATAAAATTGTTTTTCACGTTTGTGTATTTGTGGTTAGCATAGTAGTTTTCTACCAACTCCATCTGGCTTTCTGTATCTGTCTCTAACTTTACAAAATCAAATTCATTCTTATGAAAGCATTATTCTTATTTGCTCCTTCACATATTTTGTGGATTTGTTTTAGAACCAGATTTGTTGAATATTGCATAACTGCTGATGAAACAGGTAAATTTTGCTAATCCTTGTCTAACTCTGTCCTGTCAAGTTAGAGATTCTTGATTTTAAGAAAGAAAGGCAGGGGCTAGTATAATTCTCTTCCTATGACACACTCTTTGGATCCAGAGTTCAGCACAAGTTGTAGTTCAGAATTTCTCTCCTTGGCTTGGCTACTAAGAAAGGCTCCTTTGAACAAAGATTAGTCAGGCTCCTCTGAGTCTTTTTTTTTTTCCCTCACAAGTCCTCACCTTCAAACTCCGTCCTTGGCCTATTTATTCTAGTTTTAGCAAGAATCTTACTGGGTCAGTTCAGTGTAAATCCCAAACCTTGACATCTGATCCAATTTCTCATCCCTGACCCTAGATATCTTATCATTCTGGCCTCTCTTCTACAAAACATCTTATCTAGTCAGTTTAACCAGAATCCCTCTACCCCTAATGTTTCCTCCCAATATTTCCCATCCACTGACTAACCCCCTCTTAAATTCCTAGTTATCCTTATAGGAGTTGAACTCAATCTCTCTCCTCTGCTACAAAAACCAATTGTGGTGACCCCCCCCCAATAAAGTCTGCCTTACCATCTTTAACAGTCATCATGAATATTTTTTTTTCTTTAACACTACCCTACCCAATTTTAAGGATTTAGATGATCAGGCTATCTCACTAAATAAGGTTATGGATCCACACAGTAAATAATCTTTATTCTTCCTACCTAATGGAGCTCCACTGAATAACTGGTAATAATTAATGATAACTAGAGATTTATTAAGAGAACACCATTAAGAAAGGAAGAGGGACAGATCTAGGACATTTTGAAGAACTTTAGGGAGTGGCAGGCAATGATGATTACAATCCCAGAGTTAAAAACAGCAGTCAATAAATTAAGAGGGTAAAATCAATGTTGCAAATATTCAGGAAGATGTGGCAGGGAACAAGGTTTTAAACCTGGATCCAAATAAGAAAAGGTATTATTCCTGGGGTAATTGGCCAGAAAAAAAAATAGAAATGGAAACCCTGGAATTGGAGAGAAAGACAAAATTTTGAAAATAATGTAACAGAATCAGTGTACAAATTTATAGTGCTCTAAGCTAGATTGACTTGATTTCAAATTCCCGAAATAGTGGTCTAAAACATCTTATATTTGCCCCAACCAGGAAGAGTATTAGTTAGCTCTAAAACCAAGAGAATAAAGGGAATCCCATCATAACATTTTATGCCTTCCTTCCTGAGGAAAATTAAATAATAATAATAATAATAAATAGTGATGTGAATGACTGATCCCTTTACCCCATAGGGTGACTCACTCTGAGGGGTAAGAAGGTCTGCTGGCCTCCAGGTAGAAGGACTTCCCTTAGTCCAGTGCTTTATCTTCTGGATGATGTCCCCTGATGCATTTTTCCAATGTAGAGCAGGATGTCTTGTCCATTGGCTGGTCTCAATGTTACAATGTCTTCTCTGAAATAACTCCTAAAGTGTCAGGCTCATTATATATTCTTCATAGAATGACTGTTGGCATTACTGAGGTTGCTTTCCTCCATGTACAGGTGCCAATATTCTATATCCATTGATTGTATCTACAAGATGCTGGTCAGTATCACCAAAGTCTCTCTTTCCGAACACGGATTGTGGCTGTCTCCCAGCACCCTTCCAGGATAGCCAGTACCAATGCTCCCACTAAGCCCTCTAGTGGCAGTATGCAATCATGCAGTTTTTTCAGGGATTAGTTCACTTAGATTAATTTGGTACCTTTTGATTTGGCCCAGGCAATTAAATTTAAGCCAAAGCAGAATATAAACCTGTTGAATATTTTCTGGTCTCCCAATGAACTCTCATACCCTCAAAAGTAACTTTCCTGTGGTATGACAGGGTAAAGTACCTTATTTCTTCTTTGTAAACACCATCTTAAATTATCTTGGGGATTTGACAACGGTCCCCCAAATATCTCAAGACAAATGGCTTAAGTAATTCTTAAAAAAAAGTCTCACTTACAGGAGGAAGTGACTTTAAAACATCAGATATTTTTTAGAGTAATTATGTGAGGTGATGGAGGTGTTAACTCCATGAGGGGAATCCTTTTACAGTGTATACATATTTCAATAAGCTTTTTTTTTAAAGGTTTTATTTACTTGACAGAGAGAGATCACAAGTAGGCAGAGAGGCAGGCAGAGAGAGAGGGAAGCAGGCTCCCTGCTGAACAGGGAGCGCGATGCGGGACTTGATCCCAGGACCCTGAGATCATGACCTGAGCTGAAGGCAGAGGCTTAACCCACTGAGCTACCCAGGCGCCCCAGTGTATACATATTTCAAACTGTCGTGTACACTTTAATATTTTTGGCAAATACACCTCAATAAAGCAAAGGGGGGGTAAATCTGGTATTTATTAAAGCACTATTCATTTAGTGACATACCTCTAATAATGAGTCAGGAAGATTCTCCACATCTTTAATAACAACAACCTTACATGACGATTACAGATAGTAAGAAACGGTAAATTTTAGACCTTTTATAAGCTTCAATATTTAATGAAATATTACAAAACATGTCAAGGCAGAGAGAAGATTCAGTGAGTTCAATATATGCTTGTGGAATTCTTTTGTGCAGTGAGGTACAAAATGTTGGAATGGTAGAAGAAGAAGCAACTATTTCCAGTGGGGGTCAGGGCTGGGGCTATTGTTGGGAAGACTTTGTAGAAGAAGTGATACATAATTTAGGGTTTGAGGAGTGAGTCATATTTTCATATGGAGAAGAAGCAGAGAAAACATCTGAGGTTGAGGGAACAGCAAGAGTAATTTCAGGGGAGGAATGAAATTGCTGGTGAGTAATTTGACTTAGTCAGCACTTAAAAATATGTGAAGAAAAACAGTATCAAAAAGTAGAAAAGTATCTAAAGGTACAAAGTCGGGGCTAGATCACAGAGGGCCTGGAAAGTCCATGGTATAGGACAAAAATCTACCCAACATGACTGAGCTTTTCAAAAAATTGAAATTGTCTTGATTTTCTTTTTCTGAATGTATCTTGATATCAAGCCCCCACACCTGCTGATAGAAGAAAAGGACTTGTCAGTTAAAGGTGACCCTTTTTTAATTTAAATTTTAACTAACACACAGTGAAATATTGGTTTCTGGAATAGAATTCAGTGATTCATCACTTATGTACAACACCCAGTGCTCATCTCAAGTGCCCATCACCCATCTAGCCCATCCCCTACCCACCTCCTTCCATCAATCCTCAGTTTGTTCTTTATTATTAGAGTCTCTTATGGTTTGTTTCCTTCTCTCCTTTTTTCTCCTCCTTCTCATATGTTCATCTGTTTTCCTTCTTAAACTCCACATATGAGAAGATCATATGGTATTTGTCTTTCTCTGACTGACTTATTTCACTTAGTGTAATACACTCTAGCTCCATCCACATCTTGCAAATGGCAAGACTTCATTCTTTTTAATGGCTGAGTAATATTCTGTTGCACATATATACCACTTCTTCTTTATCCATTCATCAGTTGATGGACATTTGGGCTCTCTCCATAGTTTGGCTATTGTAAATAATGCTGCAATAAACATCAGGGTATATGTATCCCTTCAAATCAGTATTTTTTTTATCATTTGGGTAAATACCTAGTTGTACAATTGCTGGGTCACAAGGTAGTTCTATTTTTAACTTTCTGAGGAACCTCAAAACTGTTATCCAGAGTGGCTATACCAATTTGTGTTCCCACCAAGAGTGCAAGAGGGTTCTGCTTTCTCAGCATCCTCACCGACACCTGTTGTTGTTAATTTTAGCCATTTTAGCCGTTGTGAGGTGGTATTTCATTGTGGTTTTGAGTTGCACTTCCCTGATACTGAGTGATGTTGAGCATCTTTTCATGTGCCTGTTACCCATCTGGTGTTTAAATGTGATCTAAATTCTTTTACTTTATAGAACAATTTATTTTATGTAAATATCCAGCCAATTCAAGGTGAAACCTGCTTATCAGTGTATATTTACTCTTTTGAGGGCTATTCTTTTCTCTATTCCTTCTCAAGATGGTGTCAGGATGCACAGAAAATTATATTTGTCTTTATAGCATGGAGAAAAACTTCAGTTCCCCATGCTGTCCTTTGCATCTTCTGTGAACTCTACCATGATGCTCCTTATCTTGTGTGATCACTAGTAAGCTTTTTTTTTGCATGTTTAATACACTTTATTAAGAATTTAGACTGGGGCGCCTGGGTGGCTCAGTGGGTTAAGGCCCCTGCCTTCGGCTCAGGTCATGATCTCAGGGTCCTGGGATCCAGCCCCACATCGGGCTCTCTGCTCAGCGGGGAGCCTGCTTCCTCCTCTCTCTCTGCCTGCCTCTCTGCCTACTTGTGATCTCTGTCTGTCAAATAAATAAATAAAATCTAAAAAAAAAGAATTTAGACAAATAAAATTAAGATGTTAAAAAAAGAATTTAGACTAAGAAAATGCAATACAGAAAGGAAAATTTTAAATATGTAATTTTTTTATTATGTTATGGTAGTTACCATACATCATTAATTTTTGATGTAGTGTTCCATGATTTATTATTTGTGTATAACACCCAGTGCTCATCACCATACATGCCCTTCTTAATACCTATCACCGGGCTATCCCTTTTCCCCCTCCCCTCTGAAACCCCCAGATTGTTTCCTGGAGTTCATAGTCTCTCATGTTTCATCTCCCCCTCTGATTTCCCTCCCTTCAGTTTTCACTAGTAAGCTTTCAATGGCATCTGACAAAGCGTCACTCACCATTGCTTTCATTCATGAAGTCTTTACACCATGCAGCTTCCTTGTCTAGACCCCAGGTCTTTGGCTTTTTCTAGATTCCTAAGACTCTTTTCTAAGGTTTGTGGGTACTTTGAGATTTCCTGTGTGTCATATTGCTGGATGTGGGAAACTGGGAGACTGTCGATGACATGCCTCTATTTCTTCTCTACCAGGACTATCTTATGTTGAAGCAGAACCTCAGAGCATGCAACAATGTGGTCTATTTTTTATGTTCCAAATGGAAAATGGTGAATAAGACCATTCTGATTTTATCTTCCCCCAAAACCTGTCTGGGATTTTTCACACACATTTTCACATCTTGTGTCTGAGTACTGTGGCACGGGTGCACAACATATTTTCTCAGGAAATCAGGCAACATCTTTACCTTCATCTTTTAATATATGAATATCTCTACCTGCCTATTATTCAAACTTTTTGTACCCTCTTTTATGAGTTGCAGTAAAACAAGAAATTTATAATTCTATGCTTTACTCTTGATATTTAAAGAGAAGCATTTAGAATTTAGAAACACAAATATACAGGAAAATACATGCCCAATTCTTTTTCTTTTTATATTTTTTACATTTATTTGAGAGAGAGAGAGAAAATGAGCAGGGGGAGGGGCAGAGGGAGAATCAGACTCTCCACTGAGCAGGGAGCCAGAGGCAGGGCTTGATCCCAGGACCCTGAGATCATGACCTGAGCCAAAGGCAGACACTTAACCAATGGAACCACCCAGGCACTGCTACACCCAACTCTTTTTCAACAAAATTTGGCTTCTAAGACAGGTTTTCATAATATGGACTGCAAATATACAAACAAAAGTAATTGGAAATCAAGAACTAATCCGTGACTTCACAAATGCTCTATCTGCTCTACCTGCACAGTTATGACATATACTGATTCAAAAAGTGGGACAACATAAAACTAGTAATACAGGAAATCAAAATACATTGGTTTCATATACCTAGAAATACTGCCCCACTTCCCTACCATGTGTGAAACTTCAACGATATCTCTGGGGATAGAGTACAGGATGGCTTAGACTCAGTGTCAGGAGAATATTGCAATAATGTAGATGAGAGATGATGTGGAAATTAGTAAAATCTAGTAACTAAATATGGAGTGTGACAGAAAAGTTAAACATGAATGAGTTTCTAATGGGAAGAATGTCATACATGGCAACTCTACATTTCTCCTAACACAACTACATGATCTGAAGCAGTGACTACCAGATGGATACCAGTTATTCTGAAGATAGAGTGAACAAGCCTTGATGGCTAAAGGAGGAGTTGAAGTTGATTCTGAGTCTATTTTACTGCAACAACTAGGTTGGTGTTATTTCCATGATCTGAGTTAGTAAATGCAGTGGAGCTGCAGGTAAAAGAGTGAAGGAAAAAAAAATGATGCTGGACTGGACATGTTTTTGTAGCTGGAGGAAAATCCATGTGGAATTACAAAGCAATCACTTGGATTAAGTTGTGGAATATATGAACAAGATCAAGGCTGGAGATACAGATTGGGAATTATTGATGCTAGCATGATATTAAAATTATAGAAATAGATCACGTTATCAGAGAGAGAGTATGGACAGAGCAGAACAGAGAACCAAGCAATAACAGAATTTCAAGAGATGGTTAAATTTAATAAATGGAAGTAGAGTAAAAAGGATCCAGTTAAAAAGATGAGAGGGAAAAAGCAAAGTAGAAGAAACAGGCAGTAAGAGGCCACAGAGCTTAAAGAAGAGAAAGATATGAGGAGAAAATATAGATAACCATTAATAATAGATATTAATGATATTTGAGGAGGTTGTTTCACTGGAGTGGCATCAAGATGTCACTAAAATGTTCTGAAGGATAGCTTGTGAGAAAGAGCTTCTTCGGAAAGAAGAGAAATAGAGTCCATAGTCTCTCATGGTTCATCTCCCCCTCCAATTTCCCTCAACTCCCTTCTCCTCTCCATCTCCCCATGTCCTCCATGTTATTTGTTATGCTACCCAACTTTTGTAGCAACATGGACGGGACTGGAAGAGATTATGCTGAGTGAAATAAGTCAAGCAGAGAGAGTCAATTATCATATGGTTTCACTTATTTGCGGAGTAGGGTCTTTTTCTTGCAGCACAAGAGGAGTATGTGAAAACCATTGCCCTATGCCAACTGTAGGGTGAAGCTCACTGGTCATTGGAAGCCAAATCTCACTATTGAAGCTGACCTTGCTCTGTGTCTTTGTATGAGTAAAGCATTTTCCCTCCAGTGCCTGTGTGAGTTGTGTCTTTCATGGTAACCCTGGCACCTCCAAACCATGCAGAGGTTTGACATCCTGGGACTGCTGCTCCTGGAAGGAACAATGACAGGTGTCATTTCCTTGACAATTTTTGGACAGTTTTTTGAAACTAAAGTGAAGGACCAGCATTTGCTGTATATGATAATGATTCTCTGAGAACCAATGCATTTTGGGACCTTGTTGCCATCTTCTTGGTCCAGACTTTCAACTGAAATTGCATTTCCCAAGATCAATTTATTTTATGGGTTACTCTAGTGATATGTGACATCTCTAAGATAATAAAAATGAATCTTTCCCTTTGAAAAGAATAATGTGTGGCTTGCACCAAATCTTATGGGGTAAAATACTGAAATGCACTGATGAGATTTTAAATCACATTGAAAGAGTTTCCCTGATGGTGAAAAATTATCTTTGTGGTCATTTAGTGGTAGGGATGGGAAATGATACTATAATCAAGTGTTATGTATGTTAAAATTTAATATTTAAAAACAAAAAAAAATTTACTTTCTGGAGTTTGTTGGTTAAACCTACAAATACCTACCATTTCTAGATTGCTCACTGTTGTTAGATAATGGACTATGTAGATTTGCATATATCAACACTGCAAGATAAATATTATCTTCCTGAAACTTACAGTGGTTATGTAACTTAAGATCACAGGCTGGTAATGAATAGGTAGTTAGGTTTTGAGTGCAAACCTATGTGGCTTCAAAGTTCATGCTCTTACCCAATATTCTATCCCATTTTTCCCCCTAAGGCCTAGTTAATCATCCTAATTACCTGGAAAGTTTTAGAAATGGAGTTTCCAGCGTAAACCGAGTATCAGAACCTCTCTACTATACTAAGGCACAAAGAAAGAACAGCACTACATACCATTCTACTCCCACCTCCTCACCACCACAAGACACTACAAAACAGCAACACCAAACAAAAACACCATTTAAATCTCATGGTTAGTGATGGATCTTATGGTTCAATACTAGTGACATTTCCATTTAAAAGATTTCTTTTTTTAACATTTGTTGTTGGGAAAATAAAAGGAGATTCCCTCTGGAACATACACAAAACCAACAAAACAGGAACATACACAAAAACAATAAAACAATGCAGACCAATGTTTTAAGTAGGTTTGCACATCCTATTCAATAAGATATGAGGAAGAATTCAAGAGTGCCAGAGTTAAGACCTTGGATGGTGTTATGGTGGCTAGAGTAGCACTGTTTTCACAACTTCAGAAAGTCCCATTCATAAGGTTGAAATAATATTTTCTCTTATCAAATTCTCCTTGAAATTCTTCTGTGTAACATAAATGAACAAAGATATATCTATTGGTTTTCAACAGAGCTAATATACTATCACTGATTTTTGAATATAAAATTGTAGCTTATGTTTCATAGGTTAAATATACATATATTTATATTCCTCTGACATGTCTGTGAGTTGTATATTGTAATAGGACCAGAAATTAAATGGACATATAAATTGTGACAACCTCATCAGTTATTATTGTACTAGAATTGAGTGCTGACACCTTGATTTGTTTCTATGTGGCTAGAGAAAAGTATTTGGTAAGGCACTGGTATAATGGATTAACTTCTCATTCTTTTGAGGACTTAGATTATAACAGATATCCTATAATTATATAACACCAACATTTGTGCTTGGGGAATCACCTAGAAACTGTTAGCTACTAAAAACTTCTTGAGAAAGTCTCTATGAAAGGGTTTTATTTCACCTACAGAATAACATGGACATATTTCAGCCTATGATAGGTATTAGAGGGAAATAATTTTAGACAAGTAGAAAAAGTGTTTCTGTTATCCTTACTATCATACCAAATATTCATTCATTTAATATGTTTTTATTGAGGTATTATTGTATTACCTGGCACTGTCTCAAGAAGATCAGCTAGGGCTTTTAAATTACCTGATGCCTAGTCATAATCTTCACCATACTCTGCAATGGTATTTCCATTTTACCACTGTTGGGATTATTGTACCCAAGCCTGAATTTGCATCTAATGCTGGCAAAAAATCTGCTTTCCCCTTGCATCAAACCTAAGCCAAGTGACAGAGTGCCCAGCAGGAAAGGGAAAGAGGAATTTAAAACCTTTTCTTTATGGTATAAGAGAGGCATTAATGTAGAATTTCAAAGATGGAAGGTAACCATGAAAAATCTTGCTGCCTTACAATATAAGGGATTAAAAAAAAAAAGGACATCAGCACTTTACTCACTTTTAGAGTTATTTTCAAGGAGAATGTTAGATTTTTGCACGGCTAGACATGCCAACAGTGTGCTGTAGTTTTTATTTTATCTCTACCTTGAAAAATAGGGAGATTTATGTTTATTTGACAAACCAGTGCTGTACTGTTTCTGTACAAAATGGAAGGGAAATGTTATGTATTGGTTTAATTTCTCAATTCAGGGAGGAAGATGCCTTATTATTTGACAGCAGTGGCCTTTTCGGTTGAGTTACAGTTCATTAGCAGATGATAAGTAAACTGAAAAAGAATAGAGTGGGACATGTATACTAACCTCTCAGTAGACATATTGCTGTTTAACTTCTGCATGAATAACTGTAGGGAACAACAAAGAAAGCACTAGATCTGAGGCAATGATGGAGTAAAGACTCCTCAAGTGAGGGCATCTGAATATCTTTTAAAAAAAGCTCCTTAGAGCCTACTTTATAGCCTTCCATAATGACCTAGTTTGGGGACCATGTAGTAGACTTAAATTCCTTATAAATATTTCTAGCACTCTCCCATGTCAGGGGAAGAAACAGATACTTGAATTATATTAAACTAATATTGAAAACTGCTATAGGAAGGCCCATATCTGATTTTTCAGAATTTGGGGATATAAAACCAGAGATTCTTTTCTGTAGCTTCTAATAATTATACTAGTAACTATATTGATTTTAATAGTGATACTGAGAATAGATATTTTTGTCCATTTACTATGTGTTATGCACTGAATGGGACGCTTTACATTTTACTGTCATTTAAGATTTACAACCACCAAATAGTTTTTCACTTTGTTTTACAGATGAGAAAAATGAGGATCAGAGAATTTTATTTAAGTTGACAAGGTATCCCAGCTAGCAAATAGTAATGGCAGGATTTGAATCCAAGTTTTTCTAACTTGAGATCCTGACTCTTAAGTATTATGCTTTACTACCTCCTTATAGTTCTTTACTATGCATTGCTAATTATAATATTTCTAAAATTTCTTTCTCTTCCTTTCTTATTTTTTTGCATATTTCCAATAGTTGCTTCAATCAGAAATCTGGTGAATGAGAAGTATATGACTTTATATATGTACATTCTTTGGAAGCAAAGAATGGTCTTGAGAAATCTAAGTTATATGTATTTTTGGAAACATGCTGATAAATACTTGATTCTTGGAGTATGCAGCTCTGATTACCACCTAATCGTTCCTCCTTATTTTGAAGACAGCCCAGAACTCTAAATCTCTGTAATACCAACTAGAATGGAACTTCAAAGTAAAGCAGAAGATATCAAGACCAGAGCTATATGCCTCAACTCTAAAGCAAATTTAGAAAGTCTTTTAATCTACTTTAGTAGGGAGGTGAGGCAACTACCAGTTTCCTTGTTCTACCTGTAACTTTAAATCTACCCATCCCTTTGTGAGTGGGGATCCAAATTTTTGTGACTAAGAGTCTTTCAAACTATACCTATCCAGGAGCTGATGTTTTCCTACTTTTCCTTTAGTTTTAGACATCAGCCTATAAGCACAGAAAAAAATAGCTTGAAAATGGTGAATTCCATTTGATAAAGCTCTAGGGTCTGACCCTATGTAAAGTATATATGGAGGCACTATCAAAGAATAAGTATGGATCTCATTTCTGGTGGGCCCCAAAAGAACACCATAGTTATCTAAGCCACATGCTCAATTCTAGATTCAAGCTTATCCTTAGGAGAGTACTCATCCTTCATAGATCAGGTAAATAAAAATCAAGCTTTCAGTGAACTATGAAGAAAAGTGCTAAATGGAAGAGCCATGGTCTGTCAAGGAGCAAAATTAATGGTGATGTTCATTGCTTTCAGTTATTGGCCTATATTCTGGGATGACATAGTGCAATTATTAGATACAGAATCCAAGAGTGCTAAACTCTCACATGTAGGATGAGCCGCTCTAAATCAGACTATCAAGGACTTGGCTAGCATTAGTTAGTGAGTAGTGCACTGAATTCTGGTCATACAGATTATAGGAGTTACCTGGATATGGATGGTGATTTTAAAATTGTGGGACTTGGTAAGACTCCCTATGGAGAATGTCTACAGCAAAAGGGAAAAGCAAAGTGAATCTATAGGAAAATCCTGCAGGAAACTAACATTTGACTGACAAAAAGAAGAAAAGATATTAAAGAGATTGAGAAGGAACATTCATGATAGGTATAAGGAGAAACAGAAAATTGTGGTGCTATGGATATCAAGGGCAGCGTTTCAAAATTGGGAGAAGAGTTAACAGGGTCAAAGGCTACAGAGAAGTCAGGTAAAAATAATGACTCAGATCATAACAATTTAGTCAATTGGTGACTTTAAAGGTAGAATTATTGGGACATATGTCATAGTGTAATGGTATGAGCAGTGATAAAGATGTGAGAAAAAGAATATAATATCAGGGAAAGTAACACTTGTAAGATTAGATACTAGAGTTAATAGAAGATTTTGATAATGGAAAATATTTTAAGATCTACTGACAGACATTGTTCTGGGCTCTGGAAATTAAGCAATAAACAAAACAGATGATGTTTCTAACCTTTTGAGACTTATATTCTTGAGGAGGGTGACAAAAAATTTAAAAAAATTTGTCAGGCAATGAATAATTCCATATAAGAAAGTCAAGATAAGGAGATAAAGATGGATATGGTAGCTATTTTATGAGTAGGCCTGGAAATTATTTGTAATAAAGTAGTATTTTAGTAAGTTTTAAAGGGTATGAGAGATCAGGTCATGCTAATATGTGGAGGTGGTGGTATAGAGGGGAGGATGGGAGGGTCATTCCAAGCACAAATTAGAACAAATTGGTGAGAGGAGGATTTGTTTGTTTTGTTTGAGGAACAGGAGGGAACCAATGTTGTTGAAGCAGAATAGAGTGAGAACAAAGAATTAGCCAGGTTTTAGATTGTATAATGCTCTGTCAACTACTCTAACACGTGAAGGCATTGGTGAGATTTGAACAGAGGCATTATATGATATTTTTTAAAGGATCATTCTGTCTGTTTTATATAAAATAGACTATGAGGGAAGAATCAAAATCAAGAAGAACATATTTAAAGTAGTTGAAGTAATTAAATCAAGTGATAGGTGATGGTGATTTGTATCAGGGTCCTAGCAGTAGAAGTAATGAGAAGTAATGGGATTCTGAATATATTTAAAGCAATTTCTGACAAGATATGCTGAAGGATTGGATGTGGTATATAAGAGAAAGGGAGAAGTCAAGGATAGCTCTAAGAAATATTGGTCTGAGCAACTAGGAAAATGTAATTGCCACATATTGAATCCAGTTAGTACATAGTAAGAGCAAGTTGGCAAGAGGTGGGACTCATGCTCAGTTTAAGATATAAATACCAAGTTGGTGATTTCATATGTGTATCTTGATTTCAGGTCAAGAATATCTTGACCTTTAGAAAGGTCAGGCTGGAAATACAAATTTGAAGGTGATCAACCTATAGCTCTTATTTATAACTGTAAAATTGGGTGAGTCCATTTATGTAATGTGGTTGAATAGAAAATAGAATATGAAGGACTGAGCTTTAGTTCTTTGCCTTTAGGGATTGGGAAGGACAAGAAATATCAAAGGAGAATAAAACAACATGGCCAATAAAGAAGAAGGTATCTCGGGAGTGGATACTGAGGAAAATGTTTTGAGGTGGAGGGAATAATAAACAGTGTCAAATGATGTTAATAGGCTTAGTAAAACAGAAATTCAGAAATGACCCTTGAAATTTGAGACATTGGCCATCATTGGAGTTAGTCAGGGACAAGTAATTTGTGTTGGAAGCCATGTAGAAGATCACTTAATATTGGAAACCACACAGTTCAATTGTGTTCTCCAGTATCCATAAGTCATGCATGTGTAAGTATTGAAGAAGGTAGACTTTTGGATTTATCCAAGATTGGTGGTTTTGTGGGGAAGAAGCCTAAGAACACAAAATAATTGATGGAGCTTATGAAATACTAATTAATTAACTCAATGTAATTGACCACATGACCTAGTTTGTACAGGGAAGAAGGAAACATCTAGTTTGCAAGGCCAAGGCTATTAAGTTGTTATAAAGAAGTTAAGATACTTGTGATATCAATAAAGTCAAAGAGTAAGTGCTATGAGACTGAGATTAATGGAAGGATAAATAATTGTGATTAGAAAGTAGGATAATGGGGGCACCTGGGTGGTTCAGCGGGTTAAAGCCTCTGTTTTTGGCTCAGGTCATGATCCCAGAGTCCTGGGATTGAGCCCCACATCCGGCTCTCTGCTCCGTGGAGAGCCTGCTTCCTCCTCTCTCTCCCTGCCTGCCTCTCTTGCCTACTTGTAATCTCTGTCTGTCAAATAAATAAATAAAATCTTAAAAAAAAAATAGGATAATGGAGGGGTACCTGGGTGGTTCAGTGGGTTAAGTGTCTGACTCTTGATTTAGGCTCAGGTCATGATCCCAGGATCATGAGATCATGCCGTAAGTCAGCCTCTGCACTGAGCTTGGAGCCTGCTTAAGATTCACTCTCCCTCTGCCCCTCCTGCCCCCTACTGATGGTTACTTGCTCTCTCTCTCCCTCTGCAAGAAAAAAAAAATGAAAATGGGATAAATGGAGTTGAAATTTTCAAAGTTGCAATAGTTAATGACAATGAAGTCCAGGGGATGGTCATGGACTTGGGTATTTGAAGTGTAGTGTAGGTGAAGGTCATTGAGGTTAAAGGATGAGTAATGAACTATTATGCTCAAATGGGATATGTGACATCCCAAATGAATGTGAAAATCACACAGAACTATAGCAAGATTTGACAGGTAACGGGAGATTAGGAGTTTAGCACTAATGTGTTCAATGAATCTCAGGTTAGTACTTTGGAAGTGTAATTTCTCCTAACACAGTTTTTGAAATAATTCCCATATTTTTTTGTTCTATATCTCCAAAGGGTATTTTGTCATAATTTTGTGTTACATCAGTATGTGCTTATCACTATTTGAGAAGTTTTTCATTCTGTAAACTCATGTCCTTTAGCTCTTCAAAAGAATTGGAATACCCTTCTTAATACTATTATCCATATCATTTTCTTGTTATTATATTCTATGTTTTGGTGAAGTACATTCTTGCTGTTTTCCTGAGAGAGGGCACAGCAGAGGTAAATTTTTTGAAACCTTATGTGTTTCAAACAATCTTCATTCTACATTCATACTTAATTGATAGATTTTCTGCGCATGGAATTATAAGTGAAGAGCCATTTCCACTTGTGAATCTTTTAGTTTACACTGTGGTAGTTGAGTGGTCTGGTATGATTCTGATTTTCTCCTTTGTATATGACTTGTGTTATTTCTAGAAGGTTTTAGGATCCTGTCTTTATATATAGTGTGCTGAAATTTGCTGAAGATGTGTCCTGGTCTGAGCCTCTTTTCATTTATTGAGTGGGTCTGGCGGTAGAGATATGTTAAGACCTTTAAAAAAAAAAGATGTATTTATTTGAGAGAGAGCGCCTGCAAGCATGAGCGGGGCAGCGGGGGTGAGGGAGAAGAGGGATGAGAATTTCAAGCAGACTCCCTGCTGAGCATGGAGCTCCAGGCAGGGCTCTATCTTATAACCCTGAGATCATGACCTGAGCCAAAATCAAGAGTCAAGAGACTTAACTGACTGAGCCAACAAAGTGTCCCTATGTTAAGCCCTTTTAATCAACATCCATAACCTTCCATTGTGAAATATTATTAGAGTCATTTTTTGGATACTTTTCTTCCCTCCCTATTTTTTTTTTTTTTTGCTAGAACTTGTCAGACTTCTTGGACTGATCCTACCATCTTTATATAGTTATCTATTTACCTTTTCTTTCCTTTTGTCTAAGGGGGCAGCGTAGTAGTTAAAAAAGGATTTCCTTTGGGGCTATATTGTCTGGCTTCTAAATCTAGCTCCACTATTTACTAGCTTTGGCCTTGGATGAGTCAGCTATCTTCTCTGTGACTCATTTTCTTCATATGCAAAATCAATAGTTTCTATCCTACCACTCATTGTAAAGAGAAAATAAAAGGATGTAAAGTACTAGAACCTCGTAAAAACTATAGAGAATTTTTTATTATAATTTTAATGATTATATTATTTCTTTGATTTTTCTACCCTCTTTTTTATTATTAAGTTCAATTAGCCAACATATAGTACAGCATTAGTTTTTGATGTAGTGTTCAATGATTCATTAGTTGTGTATAAGATCCACTGTTCATCATCACACATGTCTTCTTTAATACCCATCACCTGGCTACCCCATCCCCTCACCCCCCTCCCTTCTATAACCCTCAATTTGGTTCCTGGAGTCCAGAGTCTCTCGTGGTTTTTCTCCCTCTCTGATTTCTTCCCATTCGGTTCTCCCTCCCTTCCCTTCTGGTCCTCTGCTCTATTCCTTATATTCCACTTATGAGTGAAACCATGTGATAATTGTCTTTCTCTGCTTCACTTATTTCACTTAGCATAATCCCTTCCAGTTCCATCCATACCGATGTAAATAGTAGGTACTCATCCTTTCTAATAGCTATATATGAACCACATCTTCTTTATCCATTCATCTGTTGAAGGACATCTTGGCTCCTTCACAGTTTTCCTATTGTGGACATTGTTGCCTTGAACATTGGGGTACATCTGTCCCTTCCTTTCATTACATCTGTTTCTTTGGGGTAAATACCTAGTAATGCAATTTCTAGGTCATAGTATAGCTCCATTTTTAATGTCTTGAGGAACCTCCATACTGTTTTCTAGAGTGGCTGTACCAGCTTGCATTCCCACCAACAGTGTAGGAGTGTGCCCCTTTCTTCCCATCCTCACCAACACTTATTGTTTCCTGTCTTGTTAATTTTTGCCAGTCTAACTTGTATAAAGTGGTATCTCAGTGTGGTTTTGATTTGTATTTCCCTGATGGCTAGTGATGTTGAACATTTTTTCATGTGTCTGTTAGCCATTTGTATGTCTTCTTTGGAGAAGTGTCTGTTCAGTCTTCTGCTCATTTCTTGACTGGATTATTTGTTTTTTGGGCGTTGAGTTTGAGAAGTTCTTTATAGATCTTGCATACCAGCCCTTTATCTGAAATATCATTTGCAAATATATTCTCTCATTCTTCCATTGCCTCTTAGTTTTGTTGACTGTTTCTTTTGTAGTGCAAAAGTTTTTTATGTTGATGAAGTCCCAAAAGTTTATTTTTGCTTTTGTTTCCCTTTAGAGACGGGTCTTGAAAGAGGTTGCTGTGGCTGATGTTGAAGAGGTTACTGCCTATGTTCTCCACTAGGATTTTGGTGGATTCCTGTCTCACATTTAGGTCTTTCATTCATCTTGAGTTTATCTTTGTGTATGATATAAGAGAATGGTCCAGTTTCATTCTCCTGCATGTGGCTGTCCAATTTTCCCAGCACTATTTATGGAAAAGACTGTTTTTTTTCATTTGGTATTCTTTTCTGATTTGTCAAATATTAATGGACCATAGAGTTGAGGGTCCATTTCCAGGTTCTTCTGTTCCATTGATCTATGTGTTTGTTTTTGTGCCAATACGATGCTGTCTTGATGATCACAGCTTTGTAATATAGCTTGAAGTCAGGCATTGTAAGTCCCCCAACTTTGGTTTTCTTTTCCAACAATCCCCTGGTGATTCAGGGTCTTTTCTGGTTCCATACAAATTTTAGGATTATTTGTTCCAGCTCTGTGAAAAATGTCAATGGTGTTTTAATTTAATTTAATGGAGATTGCATTGAAAGTGTAGATTGCTTTGAGCAACATAAACATTTTAACAATGTTTATTCTTCCAATCTATGATCATGGAATATTTTTCCATCTCTTTGTATCTTCCTCAATTTCTTTCATAAGTGTCCTGTAGTTTCTAGAGTATAGATCCTTTACCTCTTTGGTTAGGTTTATTCCTAAGTGTCTTATGGTTTTGCATGCTATTGTAAATGGAGTCAATTCCTTAATTTTTCTTTCTTCAGTTACATTGTTAGTGTAGAGAAATGCAGCTGATTTCTGTGCATTGATTTTTTTATCCTGCCACATTGCTGAATTGCTGTATGAGTTCTAGAAATTTGGGAGTATATTCTTTTGGGTTTTCCACATAAAGTATCATGCCATCTGTGAAGAGAGAGAGTTTGACTTCTTCTTTGCCAATTTGAATGTATTTTATTTCTTTTTGTTGTCTGATTGCTGATGCTAGGACTTCTAATGATATGTTGAACAAAAGTGGTGAGAGTGGGCATCCCTGTCATGTTATTGACCTTAAGGGAAAAGCTCTCAGATTTTCCCTATTGATAATGATATATGCTGTGGGCTTTTCATAGATGGCTTTTATGATATTGTGGTATGTTCCCTGTATCCCTATATTATGAAGAGTTCTAGTCAGGAAAGGATATACAATCTATAGATATCCTCAACTTTGATCTAATTTCCAAGATTTTTTTCTTATTCCTTTTTATTATATAGTACCCAGTTTTGTTTTGTTTCTATGGATGCTAAATCTTCTAAGGTTTTAGAGGATTAAAAAATTTTATCTTATAATATCTGTATCTTCTTGTTTCCCTTTTCTGTTTGTTCATTTTGACCTGTGTTTTATATTGGAGATTTCCGCAAATAGACAGTTGTCCTTAGCTCTTCACTCATATTTAAGGGTGAAATAAGAGCTGTCAATTTATATTTAAGAGTGAAAACAAAAAGTGATTTGAAAACCCTTTGTTCTTTTGTCAGTTAACTGGTGGTCTTTAGTATAAAGTGACTATACAGAAACATAGGTTTTGGAGGGCTGGAACTCCCAATTTGTGTGTATTAGTGTATGAGGTTGCCCCCTCTGGGGAGACACTGGTTCATCAGAGATGAATTATGTAATCTCTTGCCTGGAGAGCCAGAAAATGTGAAAACTTTAACTTAATCCTACTGTTTTAAAAAAGCTCTTTCTTCTACCTACCACTTTGCTTGATATCACACTCTGGAACCTTTCTTTAATTTTTCCAAAAACAGATACCTGGTCACCTACTAAGGTGAAGAAGGGGCTCTTGAAATCTAACTACTTCTTATACACGCTTTAAATAATTCTTTAATCTGTTCTACACCTCCTTCACATATCTTTTGAGGTGTCTCAAGCTCCCTTTCCCAAGTTCCATGGGTTGTATTAGTTTGCTTCTCACTAATACCCCCTTCTGTTGTTATGTAGACATTGATTTCTCTCAGCTTTGTTCAGTCAACACTCCTCTATTCATTTTTCCATCAATTCATCATGTTTTCCACCAATTCTTCAATTTTGTCTCCTCTCCTGTTTCCTTTGTCCTTGTGGGTTTATGACTTTTTTAATCCCCATAGTGTTTAAGGGCCAACGTTCTAAAGCTGATTTCTCTCAGTTTGAAGTTTTTAAAAGATTTATTATTTTTTAAAGATTTTATTTATTTTATTAATTAATATTTTATTAATTCTCTCCCTTTTAATGTCATTGCATCTATTTTTAAAGATTTTTATTTATTTATTTGACAGACAAAGATCACAAGTAGGCAGTGAGGCAGGCAGAGAGAGGAGGAAGCAGGCTCCCTGCTGAGCAGAGAGCCCGACGCGGGGCTCGATCCCAGGACCCTGGGATCATGACCTGAGCCGAAAGCAGAGGCCTTAACCCACTGAGCCACCCAGGCACCCCTAAAGATTCATTTATTTATCAGAGAGAGAGGTGGGGAAGGGGCAAAGGCAGAAGGAAAAACAGTATTAAGCAGACTCCATGATGAGCCCGGAGCCTGACATGTGGTTTGATCTCAGGACCTCGAGGTCACAACTGAGCCAAAATCAAGAGTCAGACACCTAACCGACTTTGCCACCAAGGTGCCCCTCTCTGGGTTTGAATTTTTGTGGTGCCATGTTACCAACTGAGAAATCATAGGTAATTTACTTCTCTGAGTCTGTTTCTTTTCATTTATTTATTTATTTATTTATTTTGTTGAAAAATAAGGATACTAAAAGCACCTATATTATTGGAATTAGTACATGTAAAGTACTTAAAACAGTGTTTGACCAAAGTACCTGAAGAAAAAATGTCAAAAGTTATTATTGTCACTATTTGTTATTATAATATTATCAGCATTACTTAGGAGTTTCAAGTGGAAAAAAACATAGGCATTTAGCCCATTATTTTTAACCATTAGTTTATATTTAAAATGCAGATGGAGGGCACCTGGATGGCTCAGTGGGTTAAGCCTCTGCCTTTGGCTCAGATCATGATCTCAGGGTCCTGGGATCGAGTCCTGCATTGGGCTCTCTGCTCAGCAGGGAGCCTGCTTCCCTCTCTCTCTGCCTGCCTCTCTGACTGCTTGTGATCTCTCTCTGTCAAATAAATAAATAAAATCTTAAAAAAATAAAATGCAGATGAAATTTAAAATGAAGACCGTATTATTAATTATCCTTGAGAACTTAGATAAACAAAACAGAGGAATTGTGAATTTTTGTAAATGGTATTTTTAAGAGCCTAGAACAAATAAATTTTAAGTAATTAGATACATAAGTATTTCTACTGTATTTCTTTAGTTTTCTGAACTCATTATCTAATTCTAAGATGATGACTTTCATTAGTCATGTCATTGGTGTCATCTTCTGAGGAATGAGGAAATACTTCTCAGAAGCCACCAACAAATGAAATAAATTGAGTCTTTGCAAGAAAAAAAGGAGAAGTGGATATTTAGTAGGCAACCAACTGTTATAGCAAAAATTATTCTGTAGGCCATTCTGTAAAGTCATAAATACTGAATATACCACAAATAAAATTAAGACCTATAGATTTGATGAACATATTGGGAAGGGAAAAGTATATTTCCCAATGAGTCCTTGCCTAGTAAGTATTCTGAGATATCTAATTCTAGGCTTACTGGCATTCAAATCAAATTTCTATTACCACTAAAGCTTATCACAGTTTTGCATGTAGGCAGTTTCATAATTCAAACCCAAACAAAAACAGATAAACTTCTACAAGTTAACTACTTTTTTCCTCTATAGGAATTATGTATTAGAGAAATGAAAATTGCATAAAAGACGTGTAACCATATTTTATAATCAGATGTGAATGTCAGTTCAGTTTCTTGATTTCTACCTTTGCCCAAAGATTATCTGAGAAAAGTGAATGAGTCCCTTTCCTGATTTCCTGTCTTCCTGAGTGAAAATGAATTATAATTTTCCATTTTGCCTTACACACTTTAGTGAGCTAATTATAATAACACTTTACAGTTCATCCTCCTTAAAAATCAAACTGTGGAAGTTGTGATAAACCTACTGGCAATTAAGAGACAGCAAGATGGATTATCTCCAGATGCTCATGGGACTCTTGACATTTGGAGAGTTGCATGTGTTTCTGTTATACTTTGGTATTTTTCCTTTTATTGTGGAAGCTCTTTTTTATCCTGTTGACTTGCAGATATGCAAATGAATCTTATCCAAACATGTTTGGTTTCTGGGATGGAAAGTTTCCATGAAGATACACAGCAGAAAGCCATGGTACATTCACCTTCATAGCCTGAAAAATATATGCTAGATCTCATAAGTATATTTTCAACTTTGGAGAGAGACAGTGAAAGTTTATATTTTTCAGTGTGTTTTGGATTAGAAAGAGGTAAAACATTTTTCTGTGAGATGCATTGGTGAGAATAAAAATAATGTCTCTAGGGTGCCTAGGTGGCTCAGGTCATGACCCCGGGGAGAGGGGAAGAGGTCCCTGCTCAGAAGTAGTCTGCTTCTCCCTCTCTCTTAGCCCCTCTCCCAACAATTGTGAATGGTCTCTCTCTAATAAATAAAATCTTTTTAAAAAGTCTCTAAACAAGTCTAATAAAACTTTGAATATTCTTTATTTGAGTTCTCTACTTCTCCTCCATTTAACTTCCTTAAAAATATTCATACAATTATTTTTTTCCAGTTTTTTAAATCTTATATGCTTATTTTAATTAAGCATTCACAGCAAAAGTTTTGGCCTAATTTAGAAAAACAATTCTTCATACTGAAGTACAATGGACATATAATATCCTATTCGTTTCAGGTATACATCATAATGATTTGATATGTTTTTATACATTAGCAAATGATCTGCATGATAAATGTAGTTACCATCAATCACCATACAAAGTTTTTGCAGTATTATTAACTATATTCCCTATGCTGTGTGTTACATCCCCATGACTTATTTTATAACTGGAAGCTTGTACCTCTTAATTCACTTCACCTATTTCCAAGTTTACTAAAAATATTCATATATTTTTTCTAGTTTTATTGAGAAATGATTACTATATGTTACTGTATAAATTTATGGCATATAACATGGTGGTTTGATTTACATATATTAAATTATGTGAAATGATTACCACATCATTATGTTTTGCTAACATCCATCATCTCATATAGATATAATAAAAAGAAAAAATCTCTTTGTGATGAGAACATTTAGGATTAACTCTCTTAACAGCTTTGGTATATATCATACACCAGTGTTAACTATGATCCTCATGTTGTACATTCTATCCCTAGTACTTATTTATCTTATAGCTAGAAGTTTGTACTTTTTGGCTTCCTTCCTCTAATTCCTTGTTCTGCCTTCCACCTCTGGTAATCCTGAATCAGATCTCTTTTACTATGAATTTGGGTGTTTTTGTTTGGGTTTTAGATTCCACATATAAATGAAATTGTGTAGTATTTGTCTTTCACTGTCTAATTTGTTTCAGTTAGCACAGTGTCTTCAAGGACCATCCATTGTCACAAATGGTAGGAATTCTTCATTTTGTATGGCTGAATACACACACACACACACACACATATACACACACATTATATATATTATATATCTATATATACATATATACATTATATATGTGTATGTGTATATACATTATATATATAGTGTGTGTATGTGTGTATATATAAGCGCATGTGTGTATGTGTGTGTGTATATATAAGTATATATATGTGTGTATATATGTATATGTATCTATATACTACAACTTCTTTATCCATTAATCCACCAATGGAATACTTAGGTGGTTTCCATGTATTGGCTGCTATGAACATGGGGATATTAGATAGGTTTTCAAGTTAGTGTTTTTGTTTCCTTTGGATATATTTCCAAAAGTGGAACTGCTGCCACTCTGGAGAACAGTGTGGAGGTTCCTCAAGAAGTTAAAAATAGAGCTTCCCTATGACCCTGCAATTGCGCTACTGGGTATTTACCCCAAAGATACAGATGTGGTGAAAAGAAGGGCCATCTGTACCCCAATGTTTATAGCAGCAATGGCCACGGTCGCCAAACTGTGGAAAGAACCAAGATGCCCTTCAAGAGATGAATGGATAAGGAACTTGTGGTCCATATACACTATGGAGTATTATGCCTCCATCAGAAAGGATGAATACCCAACTTTTGTAGCAACATGGACGGGACTGGAAGAGATTATGCTGAGTGAAATAAGTCAAGCAGAGAGAGTCAATTATCATATGGTTTCACTTATTTGTGGAGCATAACAAATAACACGGAGGACATGGGGAGATGGAGAGGTGAAGGGAGTTGAGGGAAATTGGGGGGGAGATGAACCATGAGAGACTATGGACTCTGAAAAACAACCTGAGGGTTTTGAAGGGGCGGGGGGGGTGGAGGTTGGGGGAGGCAGGTGGTGGGTATTATGGAGGGCACGCATTGCATGGAGCACTGGGTGTGGTGTAAAACTATGAACTCTGTTACGCTGAAAAGAAATGAAATTTAAAAAAAATATATTAAAAAAAGTGGAACTGCTGGGTCATCAATTAGTTCTATTTTTAATTTGGGGGGAATCTTCCATACTGTTTTCCAGTAGCTGTACCAACTTATAGATCCCACTAACAGTATACAAAGGTTCCCATTTCCGCACATCCTTGCCAACATTTGTTCTTGCTTGTCTTTTTTGTTGATGGCCATTGGAAACACATAATTAGAAAGTCATAACCTGCAGAGATATCATTCTTTGACACAGATACTTCATTGACTTTAAAGAGTAAAGTGATTTTTTTAAAGGTTTTGTTAATCTGTTTATAGACTCAGTTCTATGATTATCCATCTAGTTGAAGATGCTGTTTTAGATGGATTTGAAGTTAGCAGTCAGAGAAATGATGGATCATTGAGCAATCAGAACAACACAGCTATTTCTACAACCAAAAAAAGTGAATCAACCATATATATATTCGTCCATATAGGTATGATACTCACTAATACTATATCAATATCCCAACCCAATATTTGATTCAGTCTATGTTACAAATAATGCACACTGCACACATGATCCCATTAATATACAGTTTATTGACTAAAGCTTTGAATTTATCCAAGTCCTTATAGGAAATTTAACTTCTCTACTGTTGAAATTTATCACTTGAGATTATGATAGATTTGTTTTGTTAGCTGTATGTCCAGGACATATTAGTACAAGAAACTAAGCCTATGATGATTTTTGATTTAGTTCTCTGTACTGGAGAGGTATATGCTTATGTACAATCAATCAGTGTGCATTTACAAAGTTACTGTTGTATGTCTAAAACAATGTTCAGTGTGACTCATGGTGGGGAAGAGTTAGAATGCACAATTCTTGCCCCTAATTCCAAGTTAGGCCTCTCTGAGAGAAATATAGTGCTTGGAATGAAATCAATAGTTTCATTCTACTACATGATAGTTAGCCTATATATGGAATAATATGTTCATTTCTTGTTGTCATACTAAGAAAATTCATCCAGATTCTACAACTGTGTATATAGAAGAAAGAGAGCCTGAGAAGTGGAGTTGTCATTGATATGTGTGGAAGAAATATTGTACTAATTTTACATAACAGAGGATATAACTGGGACCAAAAAGTAGGTAGGTGTTACTTGAAAGAATTCATCTTATTTTAAGAACTTTTTTTTTTCTTACTGCATCTCTGTTGTGGAGGGTTGAGTTAATCATACTCTTTGGTTGATGGCACACTAATATTGTTACTTGCCAGGTCCATACTTGTTTGTTTGTATCTATTTCCATTTCTCATTCCCTCAGGCAGTTGTTCCAATCTCTTAATGTTTACGTCTTTTGTAAAATGTGTTTTGTTGTTTTGTGTGTGTGCATTTTTAGTTTACATAAATGGTATTGTTATATAGACCTCATTCTATTTATTTTCCTTTTTCCTTGAGATGTTTTCAAAGTTCTATTTAATTTGCTGCATATATATTTTGTCATTTCTAAATGCCATATAATCTCCATAATGTGCATCCACCACATTTTGCCTTGTCAAATACCCCAGTGATGAATATCCCAATCATGCCCATCTCTTTGCTTCCATAAACAATTTTGCAGTAAATAGCCTTAGACACGTATATTTTTGTACTTCTGTGAGAATGTATATTCTGGATTACACAGTGTGTGTACATTTAGTTTGATGAATAATTCCATATTGTTCTCTAGAATGGCTCCTTCTACAAACAGGGGATGAGAGATCTTGATGTTCACGGGTCAGCAATCTTTATTCACAAAAGGCCAGATAATAAATATTTCAGATTTCACTGACCACGTAGAGTCTTTGTTATATATTCTTCTTGTTCCTTTTTTTGGTCACTCATCAAAAATGCAAAAACATTTTTGTGGCCTCTTCAATCTTGGACAAGGATTTCATTCATCCCTTGGGCCATCCAGAGGCCTGATCTAACCTCATATCCCTGCCAACATGTGGCAGATTGTTCACTACTATAACTGGTCAGTGTAATCAATGTAAACTGAGAGCTCACTATCTTAAATTCCACTTTGCTTCAATTATTTGTTATTATTTGGGTTTCTTCATCAGTAAACCTGCTATCTGAATAGTTTGTTCAGTTTTCTATCATAATTTCTATAGTTTTCTTATTGATATTTAGCAGTTTACCATATACTGGATGTTAATTCATTTTTAGTTTTAGGTACTTTATCTTTTTCTAATCACTTATCTGTTTATTAATGCTATACATGGTGTCTTTAATTGAACAGAAATACTGATTTTCTATGTGTTTTAAGAACTTTGTAATAGTCTGAAATATTGCAATGAGCTACCATGGAAGAGTGTTTCTAAACACTGAAGTATTTCTGAAGAGGCTAAATGGCCATTTGGAACCAATGTTATATTGTAGTATCTCAAATATTGAATGGGTATGTGGGCTAAACTATTTAGATCTCTTTCAACCTTGAGATTATTTGATATACTGAAGCAGTTTGAGAACAATATTTGGAAGTCATAGGATTTAGGTAGTAGAAGGGATATCAGTGATGCATCTAATCCAGACTTTTCATTTCCCATGGTAAGAAACAGAGGACAGAGCTGTGGATATGCTTGCTCAAACATCCCAGAGCTAGTTGGTGGCAAAGGCTGGACCAGAATTTCCTGCTTCAGGGTCCACTGCACTTTCCATTACCTCAAGATAAATTCTAAATTGAGTGGTTCAGCAATAAACACTGTAGGTGGTTCCAGAGGTGGAACGATGTTATTGAGGTAGAAAAGATACACTGGGTGTTATAACAATGACTCTTGGAACACTACATCAAAAACTAATGGCGTACTGTATGGTGACTAACATAATATAATAAAAAATAATTTAAAAAAAGAAAAGATATAGAAAAAGGGGAATCTAAGATTTCCTAGGATTGACTAGTTCATGGTAAATGCTAATGCTACCTTTAAAACTATTCATAATCTATTAAGCTGTCATTTACAGAAATTATTTTATTTTATTTTTTTAAAGATTTTATTTATTTATTTGACACAGAGAGAGAGATCACAAGTAGGCAGAGAGGCAGGCAGAGAGAGAGGAGAAAGCAAGCTCCCTGCTGAGCAGAGAGCCCGATGTGGGGCTCGATCCCAGGACCCTGGGATCATGACCTGAGCCGAAGGCAGTGGCTTAACCCACTGAGCCACCCAGGCGCCCTACAGAAATTATTTTAAAGTTACTACTTACATATGTTTCCTTCCTCCAAATTATTGTCTTTCCCATGTACCCCACACAACAAATTATACTAACTCTTCCCTCTAATGTCAGATATTAAAGATCACTGTGCCTTTCCAGCTGAGCTACCACTGTGTAATGAACTGAAATATTGCAGAATTCTTAACATCAGACCTTCGAGAAAGCTACTACACTGGTGACCAGCTGCCTGATATGTATAAGAAAATCAGGGGTGCCTGGGTGGCTCAGTCAGTTGTGTCTGACTCTTGATTTCTGCTCAGGTCTTGATCTCAGGGTTGTGAGATGGAGCCTCACGTCAGGCTCTGTGCTGGGCATGGAGCCTGCTTAACATTCTCTTCCTTTCTCTCTGCCCTCCTTCCCCACTTAAAGAAAAGGGAAAAAAAGAAAAAGAAAATCAATCCCCTCCCACAGTGTTTGATAACAAATCCTTTCAAGATCTGTGTCATTATCTACTCTAATGGAGAAGCTTATGAGAAAACATGGAGTTGTTTAAAGCCTGTGCCACACTAGGTAAAATTAGCTTTTTTTTTTAAAGATTTTATTTATTTATTTGACAGAGATCACAAGTAGGCAGAGAGGCAAGCAGAGAGAGACCAGGAAGCAGGATCCCCGCTGAGCAGAGAGCCTGATGCGGGGCTCGATCCCAGGACCCTGGGATCATGACCTGAGCCGAAGGCAGAGGCTTTAACCCACTGAGCCACCCAGGTTCCCCCAAATTAGCTTTTTTTGAGTGAGGTCTTATTTAGATCGACCTTGATGACACTACTAGAGAAATAGTGTCTTACAAATAGTTTCTTCTCCTTCTGTAAATCTCAGAAATATGGAGATTTACACATTGGTAAACCACAAAGTACGGTAATGGGACCCTTTTTGTGAGGCTCTATCAACAATGCCAAATAACTCTTACACTGTTCTAAATATTTATATATGATTTCATAACATTAGAGATTTTTTTTATGTTCATGGGTGATGAGAAGCAGAGGCTTGATAGGCTGGGAAAATGTATTTGTGATATTGTAGGGTTAGTCACAACTTTGAGCAGGATTTACAGTCACATGTATATGTCTGGAGTTCACTTAAGATGCTGTAGCGTCTCCCCGCCCCCCATATGAATATTCTCAGAACTAGCTTGTTTCCTCTACTGAGAACCACAGTAAGAGATTTCTGTTTGTTGGGTTTTTTTTCCCCAGGCCTTCTCCAAACTCAACAGCTAAGTGGAAGGGTACAAAGGCCACTTTCACAATCTTTGCTCAGCTGCAATTCTTCTCTTTTATCTACCTCCTCTGCAATGTATCCAACACTCCTGTACAAGAGTATGTATGTGACACAACTTGAGCACCCCCACTGCCCTGGCAAGATATTGAAGGGCTGGCAAAGTTCAGAGTGACCATGAACAGTTTTATAGCATATGTCTTTATTTCTCAGTGGTGTCTGCTTTTAACTTGGGGACTGGCTGCTATGCTGAAGCTCTTTTCTGTTGCCCTTCCCCTCCCCAACATAGAATAGTGTTCTGGGATTGAATAGATTTCCTCCCCACCCATTCCCCTAACACTACACCTGCTTCAATTATACTCTTTCTCTTTGCCATGTAGCCTGAGGACACAGTTTAAACACCCTGCTTATTTCTCTGCAAGTCAAAACATATTCCCTACTTGAATGGAGAGGAAATGAGAAAAGGGAGGGTGGAGGAAAGAGTAGGTCTGTCTTCATTTTACCTTCCTCAGGCAGCAAATGGCCTATTTGTTCAGTCCTAGCTAGAAAGAAATGCAGATGTGTACACTGTCATCTCCCTAGAGTGGTTGAACAATTCTAACTCAGTTCCATTTCTTTTTCTGAGGCTGACAGAGCTGATGAGTAACCAGCAGTGTGTGCAGTGTGGTAAGGTTACACTACTTTTTCTATGTACAAGCAAATGAACCCTCAAAACCGTTGGGGTGCCTGGGTGGCTCAGTGGGTTAAAGCCTCTGCCTTCGGCTCGAGTCATGATCCCAGAGTCCTGGGATGGAGCCCCTCATCGGGCTCTCTGCTCGGCGGGGAGCCTGCTTCCTCCTCTCCCTCTGCCTGCCTCTCTGCCTGCCTCTCTGCCTATTTGTGATCTCTGTCAAATAAATAAATAAATAAAATCTTTAAAAAAAATCGCTTTCACCACAGTCTATAACTGACCTGAAGCACCTAACTTTATTCTCCTCAAGGAGAGAGGGCACCAACTTGCCATGACCCCCATCCATACTCTTTTGGTTTCTAACCCTCAGCTCTAGCTCATTACAAGTGTAGGTGAAGCCTAGATAAATACTGAGATGATGATCAGGGCCATGGTAAACAAGTGCTTCAAGAAAGATAGAATAGTATACCAAAACATAACATAATCACTTGCTGATATTATAATGAATTGAGATACTATGCTAATTAGGTGAGTTACTAAAGCTTTACTAAAGTTTTAGTTGTGCCAAACATGACTCCTACGGGTTATCTATCAGGGTACTTTTCCTGTAACCTTTGGGAAAGACTAAGGATGGGAAGATGACATTTACTGAAATACAGTTTTTGTGATGAGTAAACATCTTGAATAAAAGAGGTAATCCCTATCACTTGTGGTGAGATATTAAATTGAGATAATGAACTTCCAAACATATGGTCTTTTTCAATATCCCCTAGTAAGAATAAAGGCTACAGTTCTGGAAGTTCATGATGATTTTGTTATCAGTATTCAACCCCTAGTAGAAATCCCATGTCTCACTACTAGGCTTCCTCTTACCATGAGAACTACTGTGTACTTGGCTGTTCATACTGACACTGTTTTGCACACTTATTCATGGGTATGGTAGCAGTTCTTTCCATTTTGGAGAAGATAAAAGAGTATCCATTTTGTTATCAATTGGCAATCAAGTGAATTAACCTAGCTCTCAGTATTAGAAGTCTTTCATCACCTATGGATCTCTTTCTCCCAAAGAAAAGTATTCTTAATGTCTATGATGATGCTAAAGAGATAAATGGTATGAGGAGTCACTGTTGTGGGGTTTCTTTTCATGATGACATTAAATAGAATAATGAACAACCAGGAAAAGCCCATCAAACCTTGCTCTACTGACTTTCTTCATAAAGGTAATACAACACCCAGATTAGGATATGTTGGTGGTGAAAACTGGAGTTTCAATTCTCCATTGAATGTTTCATGGTAAGAAGCATAGAGGTGGTGATTTTCTTCTCTTTTATGAAATTCAAATGAAGCCTTAAAGTTGCATTATCTCTCTTCCTATTTCAGTGAGCTGATGCTCTGCTTGGGGTTCATTAAATATAAGGTTGACATTTCCACTAACCACAGGCTGGATTTCAGGCTACAGATATTATTCTGCAATGCAGTACACATTGCTATCTGTACACAGTGAAGGAAAAGCAAACTGCAAATATTTTACTCAGACAGATCATTATGTGCTTAGGATATTCATGGTTACCAAAACCTAGGTGACATGTATATCCAGGTGCTTGGCATTATAATTATAGTGCAGTGCCTATCAACAAGTATGTATCAGGTATTTATGTGTCCAACATTGTAATTGTGTTTTTTTTTTTCTTTACACAACACTTGGTACAGCCAGAATAGATTTAAGACTTTTCTGGGCAGAATTTCTGAAAGAGAGAGAATTTTGATTTGGGAGAGAAGATGCACACTAAATGGAAAGGGAGACAAGGTGGAGGCAACCACTAACTCGCTCTTCCTTTTAGTTTTGCTAATAACTTTGTCTTTCATGTGGGATAGGGAAGCTCTATGGAAATCGGTATGATGTTAAGGTTGTAAACTTCCAGAAAGAAACCAATCCAGTTATGTCCAAGTTGATGGAAAAAAATGGGTTTTATTGTCAAACACTACTGTCTTTCTCTTTTAAAATGGATGATGTCAGAAAGTTTAGAATGTAGTAAAATCTTGAAATGTCACTTTGGAAAATGTCTATGCCAAATAATTCAGAGGAACAATTAACAAAAATATCTATAGCACAGTGATTGAATTTCTCAAGTAGTTTGTCCTATTTGCTTTGTTCTCCTCCAGGTGAATTTATGAATAAGTTGGAACACTGAAATTGCATACAGGTTTTAAAGACACTGATGCATAATTCAATAGCAACTCACATTGTTTTTAAACACCAAGGCTCCACTACTAATTTTCTTCACAGAGAATTCATCTCATATTTGCTATTCACAGAGAAGGTAGAAGGTGGCCTCTACTGCAGTGGTTTTCATGAGGAAATAACAAAAAATAATGAGAAAAATCTCTAATAGGTTTTATACTGTAGTATAAGGCTCCACCCTAAACCATTTCTTTTTCTTTTTAAAGATTTATTTATTTATTTGAGAGAGCAAGAAAACGAGAGAGAGTCAGCGGGAGGAATGGAGGAGGAGGAGGGAGAGAGAGTCTTAAGCAGACTCCATGCTGAGCACAACGTCTGATGTGGCATGCTATCCCATGACCCTGAGATCAAAACCTGAGCCAGAACCAAGAATAGAATGCTTAACAGACTGGACCATCCAGGTGCAGCATCCACCCTAAACCATTTAAAGTAGTTTGAAAATACACACTAGGTAGTATTTGAAAGTGGATTGGAATCATAACTTGCTTATTTGTCTTTAAAGAAAACTCTTGTCACCTCGCATTGATAATTGCCATCTTATTATTGATAGCTTAAGGACAGTAGTATTTAAGCGAGGTTCTTAAGGTTTTATTTCCTCTACTTTAAAATTTGGGAGAACATTCTAGAGAATTAGTTAGGAAACATGTATTGAACACTTACTACATGAGAGAAATGAAGGATGGGTAAACTTTTAGTAATTAAGAGGGAAGACCTTTTTTGAGTTTGGAATGAACAATACAAATAGAAGAGACTGCATATAGGATATGTTGTGTGTCAGTGTTTGAGATGGAGGAAGGCTTTCATGAAGGATAAGATATTGGAGAATGGCTGGAACGTCAGAATTAAGTTGTAGAAATGCTTGAATGTTGAACTAAGGAAATTGTTTTATCCTATCGGCCGTTAGGAGACATAGTATACCATCAGTATTTCACCTTCTTTCAGGGACAAAGCATTTCATCATTCCACTAGCTATTCTTTAATATAGAATGTGGACATTTACATGGAAATGCAATAGTGCTTTAGCTATTAGCATGACAGTCCATGGTAATATACAACATTAAATTTTCCCTATATGATATCTCATAGAAGAATGGAATTGATTCGTGTTTCTAGGGACGCCTGGGTGGCTCAGTTGGTTGATTTTTGTTTCTACTCTCTTTATACATGGAGATGGTAGGGAATGTTTGTTTTCTATCTTTAGGGAGTGATGTTGCTCATTATCACATACCAACTTTTATTAAATTCCAACAGTGTACCAAGGGAAGTGTAAAACCGTGTAAGACCATCCTTGGCAGGATTAGTAATAATCAGAGGTGTTTAAAGATAAATTATAACACTATTAACTTCCTTGGGGTTTTCCTTTGATGAGAATCATAAAAAAGGACTTGTATCTGAGTGAAATTCAGAGTTTTTTGAGGAGATACTATGATATATTTCTTCTACCATTGCCAATATTCAGCACATAATTATATGCCTGGAACATATTTAAGGGCTCAACAAAAACTTATTGAACAGATGAATGGTATTCTGAATTTCTGTGAACTTTTGAACTTCTCCAAAGTGATTTTATCATTTAAATTCATATACTTTTATGACTATGCAACATGACAATGGATGATCCTGGAATGGATCCTGACCAAGAAAAGAAACATTAGGAGGAAAATTGGTGATACTTGAAGATCTTCAGATTAGATATAGAATTGTATCAGTGTTAATTTTGTGACTTTGATAATTGTACTTTGATTATGTAAGATGTTAACATTTGCAAAATCTAAGTAAAGGGTACATAAGAATTATTGTTACTATTTTGCAACATTTGTGGAAATCTGAAATTATTACAAAATGAAATTTAAAAATTGTAAAGCAAAAACAGTCTTTCACTCTTAAGATTATATTATTATTATATTACTCACATCATCCCCCAGTCTCACTCCTATATACACCCTCATTATGACCTTTTATCCCATGGACTTGTGGTATTTTCAATGTCTATTAGAACAGTTTCTCATCTCATTGACTTTCCTACCTAACTCTTATAAACAAAGTCAGTCTTTTAATTAATGTCCTTGCATGGTTCCTAGACTTGGCCAGACTTTTGGCCTTTCACCATTACCATCATGCCAATGCACAAACCTTCTATTCTTAGGATACTAAGAGCTATTAGGGAATTAAAAATATGTGGCAAAGTCTAACACTTGCTATGTTTAACTGATGCTCTCCGAAATGCTTTGCAATTTTTAAAATTTGTATCTCACTGACTACCATTTACATTCTATTCTTACTCACTGTACAGTATTTAAACAACCACAATCTATTTTCTGTCTCCATAAGGTTTCTCTATTCTGGACTGTAATATAAATGAAATAAAGCATTATGTTATCTTTTGTGATTGGCTTCTTTTCACCTCAAATAATTTCAGTTTCATTCATGTTGTAGCATTTATCAGTGCTTCCTTTCTTTTTAAAGCTGAATAATATTCCATTGAATGGATTTCAAATTTTGTTCATCTATTTGCTTGGTTGATGGTTATTTTGGGTTGCTTTAACTTTTTGGCTGCTATGAATAATGCTATTATAAAAATTGATGTTCAAATTTTTGTAAGTATATATGCTTTCATTTCTCTTAGGTTCAAATGTCCTTTAATAGACATGATATTTTAGAGTAGTTTTAGATTCTTAGAAGAATTGAGAAGTATGGAGAGTTTTCATTTATCTTTACCCCAACACATGCAGTCTTCCCTAACATTAACATCCTGCATCAGAGTGATACATTTTTTACAATTGATGAACCTATATTGACTACATCATTATCACCCAAAGTCCTACTTTAGATTAGGGTTTATTCTTGATGTTGTACATTCTATAGTTTTTGACAAATGTATAATGACATGTATCCATCATCACAGTATCATATAGAATAGTTTCACTGTCCTAAAAATCCCCTCCCTCTTCTCCATATATTCATTCCCATCCTCCTAATACCTGGCAATCTATGATGTTTTTACTGTGTACATAGTTTGCATTTTTCAGAATATCTTACAGTTGGAATCATACAGTTTGTAGCCTTTTTAGACTAACTTCTTTCATTCAGTAATATGCATTTAAAGTTTCTTCGTGTCTTTTCATGCAGACATCTATATTTATATTTATAATTTGTAGTGCTCTTCATTTTTTTCTATAGATTCACATTTCTATCCGGTATCAGTTTCTTTCTACAGATTCATATTTCCATCTGATATCATTTGCCATAAGCATATAAAACTTCCTTTAGTATTTTTATAGTTTATGCCTCCTTGTGACAAAATCAATTTTCATTTACTTGAAAATATAGTTATTTCTCCTCCATTTCTGAAAGATATTATCACTGGACATAGGATTCAGTTGTCTTTTTGTTTGTTTGTTTATTTGTTATGCTCCAGAAATAAGTGAAACCATATGATAATTGACTCTCTCTGCTTGACTTATTTCACTCAGCATAATCTCTTCCAGTCCCGTCCATGTTGCTACAAAAGTCGGTTATTCATCCTTTCTGATGGAGGCATAATACTCCATAGTGTATATGGACCACATCTTCCTTATCCATTCATCCATTGAAGGGCATCTTGGTTCTTTCCACAGTTTGGCGACCGTGGCCATTGCTGCTATGAACACTGGGGTACAGATGGCCCTTCTTTTCACCACATCTGTATCCTTGGGGTAAATACCCAGTAGCGCAATTGCAGGGTCATAGGGAAGCTCTATTTTTAACTTCTTGAGGAACCTCCATACTGTTCTCCAGAGTGGCTGCACCAACTTGCATTCCCACCAACAGTGTAAGAGGGTTCCCCTTTCTCCACATCCTCTCCAACACACGTTGTTTCCTGTCTTGCT